>JAQGAF010000092.1:0-84741 GCA_034687865.1 Kryphioiulus occultus
CCACATTTGTCCAAGAGGCTGGGGGGCAACCCAATGCTGGGCAGTGTCGGAGCACATGTTCCAGGTTTTCTTCAGGGCCTGAGCACAGAGGGCAGGCCCCAGTGTGGTTCCCCCAGTACTTTGTCCTTGAGTTGGTTTCAAGGGACCCTGCTCGTGCTTTGAACAGCAGATCACTGCCTTTACTATTGTCATGCATGGTTTCTCTTTGTATTTTTTGTTTCGTCCGGTACATAGAGAGAGTTTTCTTGTGTGTCATATATTTGCGCCAGGCACAAGTTTCCTTCTCATTTACTGCTTTATTGACAGTGGTGTCCCAGTTCTTCCATCCTATGGATGTAAAGCTGCGATTGCCAAGGAGAGTTTGCTATAGTTTTCTCGTCTTCCGGTACCAGGATGTACTGAGTTCTGGTTGCCTACCATTGATATATTCATACACTTGGCGTGCTGGTCTCGCTTTATCCATCTGCAGGGTTTCAACTGCAGTGAAGCTATTTGCTCCCAGAGCCAGGTGACCTAGTCTTCGCTGTTACACACCAAGGTGTTTAATAATCTTTTTTGGCAGGCACATCACATCACATCCAAGGCATATGTCAGAGTGGGCACACCAACACCCTTCCATACCCCTCGGATGACCTCGTACCTTGAATAGGATTGAAATGCAACCTTACCAATCAGTCCTACCATTTTGTGGCTTTTGGATTCTAGTTTTATTTTCATGTCGCTGGACGGGTTTTTGGATTCGTTTATGGTTATGCCCAGGTAATCGTATTGTTTTACTAGAGCCAAAGTTTGTCCCTCCAGGGTTAAGTTTCGCGCGCACGCGCCATTGGCTGCCATCAGGTGGCGCTGCAATTCATCCACCTCGACAGACTGTCTGTAGTTATTTTAGTTATCGTATGTGATCGTAAAATGAAGTTGTTTGCTTTCTTTTCTGTTGTTAGTTAATTCCAAATCTTCTGGTGGCTGCGTTCGAAGAATGTGTCGCGTATATCGTTCTTCAGCTTTCCAGTATTTTGTAGCCTAATTCGATTTCGTGTAATTGTTGTGAGTGAAGTAGTTTTTGGAATGGCGACCAGCGGAGTAACGAGAGGTTATTTGAGGCCAGGTTTCAGTCGTTCGCCTCCGTTTCTGATGATTGGACTGATAATTACAGCGGGGATTTCAGCGTTTAATTACTGGAACTTATCGGCCCAATACGCCGACCTCGTGAAGGAAATTACCGAGCTTCAAGACCACGTTCACATGGTCACTCTTAAAAGGGAGACTGCCGAAAAGCGAGTAGATGCCTTGCAGCAAAGGCTCAGTGAGTCTGGTGATCAGTTAGGTCAAATGAAAATTGCTATGGACGAAAGAATGAGGCAGGCTAGGCTCAAGGATCAGGAGATTGAAAGGCTTCAGTTTGAAGCGAAGACGGCAGCAGAACTAGGGGTAAGTACGTGAGGTGGCAAACTGACACGTTGACTCGTGTATAGGCCTACAACTTGTGCATGGATGGCCCAATCACCTTGAATTCACCTCCCAAACAGGTAGCTGCGTTTATGGTAATTAATTATGCGTAAGTAAATATAGTACAGGTTATCCCCCCTGTTTTGGGATGTAAGAGAATACGACACGAATGGCAATGTCAATTAACCACTTGACCTTTGGTCTGGTTTGACCTGTACATGTATTGTAAGTTGACCGTGACCAAATTGACATCATCTGTAAAATTTGATGATGTATTTTTTATTTTGTTTAGAAAAGTCATAATGCGTCTCTTGAAGAACTTCGCCACATAAAGCGTACGTGATTGTGCATTAAGAGAAAAATGGTCTGTAAGAGTTGATTACAATTATTAATCTGTATTTCATCGTTGTTTTTAAAGGCGAATTAGAGCAGTATAAATTAAATAACAGCATTCTTCACGAAAAGGAGTTCGTGCTGCATTCCACAGTAATCGATCTGAAGTGAGTATTTGAAGTATTACTTTCTGTGTCCTAGTCAAAGACCTACAAATAAGTTCAGTATATCATCTTGAATGCCATATAAATTATATTTATATAGAACTAAAATGGCCGAATTAAGTCTACTTGTGTCGCAAAACAGAAAGGCGTCCCAGTATCAGGTTGGTTTTGTATTTGATTTGACGAATATTTTGCTGCAATTTAGTTCCTGTGAAAACCTCAAAATGCTTTCTTTAAAGGTCCCTCCCATTGTCCAATTAACTAAGGGGAAAACTGGTAAGTTGTTATAAATACAATGACACGTTTGTTTTTGTTAATGTATTTGTGTATTGGTTCTGCTGGATACTTTTTAGCTAACCTTCTTAATTCCTGTCTTAGGAGCTAATATTGCACTAGCACTTACCGCGCATATTTGGGGTATTCTTATGGATATATTACTAAGACTCAGTATGTTTTGTAGATTAGATTTATTTTAAAAAATGGATAATTAATGGGCTTACCTAAGGAGTGGGCCTACCAGTTTCCTCTATTGCAAGTGCTGATGAACTATACCATTTCTTGACCTCTTTCTAATCTAAAACAAGAAGAAAAACAAAAATAAGCAAGTAGTTGATCCAAACAACTCTGGGCTGATCTTTGTAATATACATACTGTATTGCAATGATTAGATGAGCCAGGAGAGCATTTGTTTGGAGATACGTATTATTTTATGCTGACACTGTCAGGTACATTATTGCACACTTCACCTAATCACAAATTATGGCACTGCAGTAGTAACTTAAGTAGAATCCTTAAAGCTTGGTCAGGGTGAAGGGAAGCTTTTCATAAATCACAGCAGAATGATCACAGGCTTTCTCTTCAACTTTTCATTTTGTCAAACATTAGAATTCTGCAGACAGTAAGACTATATACTAAAATACTGACTGTGCAACAAAATTGCACATTTTCACTTGTAGCTGATGATGTTCGTGGCCAGCTGAAGTTGCTTAAGCCAGAAAGTGTTCAAATTCATGCCATTGGATGGGGTGGAGTGACAGTCCACCAAGGAGGGCCACTTGTGTTGCCTTCTCAGTAATGAATCTCTTGAAAAAGAAGAGAAAATTCTTTGTGGATTTTCATAGACCAAATGTGGAAAAAAATGCAGTTTCTTAATTTGTATCAAAATTAGTAGGACATTTTAGGTTTGTTGTGATTTCCTGCAAAACAGAAATGAATATTCAAAACGTGTAATGTTATAAATTACATCAGCACATGAATATTTCTACCGTTAGTGCTACATAGTAGTTAGGGGTACATAGTAGAGTTTCCCTTGTGTTGGTTGTTGTATAAACTATTGTTTGGCAGTTTTCCATTGTTTTGCAGTTAATTGTAAAAAATTTAGATTGATGCAGTAATGCATTTGTACATGTATGTGTAGTCAAGGGAGGTGAGGAATGAAAAGATAATGTGATTTTGTTACAGTATTCCTGCATTTTAATGTTGTTTCTAAAGCTTGGTTTATGGCTCAACTATTTTTATTATGGAATTTACTGCTTATTTATCTCCCTAATTTTGTTCCCTAAAATTACATGGTTTTGGGTATCCATGGAATTTTATTGCATAAATATTATCCTTTGTTGTTCTAGTGAATATAGTCATCGCTATTCTGTTGTTACATTTTGCATTACAATAATTGTAATTTTAAAATAAAAGGGTTGCAAAATGATTGCCATGTACATGAAATAGCCAACAACTTCAAATGGATTTTATTTAATATTACCTGGTGACATTCGTCTGTTTTCATATCGTTTTTAATTAGCTCATGCAATTCAAATCAGTTCCTCCAATTTTCATTTTGGCAACATCACATGTTGCCTAATCTTAGGACATCTTCCTAAAGTGCAAAAAGACAACGTGTAATCTGATACTGGTCTCATAAATTTCAAAGCAACTGGCTGATACAATTATACCCCGAAAATTTCTAGCACAAATTTGATCAAAAATGTGTTAGTTCAAAGTTTTTTTGAATAAATAAAACAAGTTGTAATTTAATAACATAAGTTTTTAAAAGGGTTTTACTTTGCTTTTGGAGAATTTGACTTAATACTGTGCAATTGTTTAACAGGAAAAGAAATTCAACCTGAGGGCGCATCTGTGAAAATGAGCTTACCTAAGGTAAATGAGCATATGTTTTGATGTACAAAGTTTTGAATGAAACTCATCAAAGCCCACACAAATCATTCCAAATGATTGCTCACATATATGGTGTTAGCAGTCATTTGTATATAAATGTATTTGTATGCAATAGTAGTAAATGTATTAGCAATGCAATTTGTATTTTCAACATGGTGGATTGTTTGTTACATTTTTGTTTACGTTTCAATTTATTTGCATGAATTTTGTAATTAATGATGATATATTCGGCTGGAAATGCTGTAAATGGCCAAAAATGTGGCGTATTGAAGGACTAGCTAACAATGTCTAAAAATTGATTTTATTAAGTCGGAAGCCATCTTCCCAGCTTAGGAAAATTGTTTAAAAATGGTTTTCGATGTTAATTTTGCCCGCTTTATTGGTTGCAGCTCAACACGGCAAATGACGGTTCTGTGGACCATCGGGTTGGAGAGGACAAGATGGACCCATCATTTGGACAGTTCCAAGATACTGGCATAGAGGCGGAAAACAAAGAAATCAAAGATGCTAATACTGGCCATAAAAATCAGTCAGTCGATCTTGAAGGTCAAAATGGTAATTATGACTTTGGGTTGTGGGACAACCGTAATCCCAAAGAAATGCCTGCTGATGATCAACTGGAAGAAGATGATAATGGTATTAAGGTCAATAAAACCTCATTAGCTCTCCCTTCTATTCAAGCTTTTCAAGAAAACCCTAATCAGATCCCCAAAATAGCAGAAGTATCTGCGGTAAATCCACTCGCACAATCTGGAAACAAAACTGTGAATTATGGTATGGAAAGCATCAGGAGGCCACAATTACCTACTAAGAAATCAATGGCTCCTCTTGTCCAAAAAATGATGCGCATGAACACAGTTAAACAAGAAATTCCAAAAGAAAGTGTGGACAATCAAGAAATTAATTCAGATATTAATGCCAATGTGCTAAACAAACCATTAAATTACCAAGAAGCACAAGTACAAGAAGAACAAAATATTGAAGCTCCAAATACTCCTGACAAGAAATTTATAAAGGCCCCAGTTGAAACAAAGGCATTAAATGCAGAACATGATGTCAGAAAGTCAGTTGAACCAATTGTTCACAAAGTAATACCATTTGATGAAGTTTTTAATAACAATGTGCCAATTTAAATATGATACCAGTATTTGCGAACAAGATGAAATTGTGATTTGTACTCTTCCCAAGGGTATTTCTTATTCAAGCTTTTTTGAACACATCAATAGTGGGTAATTTTTATACGCTGTTCATCAATAATTAAATGTTATCAGATAAAATTGCATTTAGAAATGTAATGTGCCATTATGTACAGGTTTCAATTTGCTTATCAGGTTATTTTGAACACAATGAGGAAATGTCATTTGCGAGCTGTCTCTTTAAAACTTTTATTTTCCGATGCAAAAATCTTGAAATATAACGTCGAGTATTTGTTCGGAGGTGATCTCGCCAGAAATTTTGCCAATCTGCTTGGCGCCCTTCTGTAATTCATATGCTGCCAAAACAATGTCGCGTTCTTGTTTTAAGAGATAGGTTTGCAAATTAGCAACACAGTGCATCAAATGAGTTCTATGTCGTGCTTGAGTAAGACTAGGACTTTCACTCATTGGATTAGTGCATCTGCAATGCAAAACAAAACATAATATATAGTTATGCTTGTCTGTGACTCGTTGCAAAGCAATACATTATATCAATTTCAATAGATATGTATATCTTGCTAGTGTTATCCTAATCATGCAATTTTTCTGTTGAAAATAACATTTTAAACAATATAACAATCAAGGTTTTCATCTCTATTTAATTTCAGTTAAGAGGTTCTAAAATTATAGTTGAAAACCATAAAAATTAAAGAGCTTACGTTTTCTCTCAGAACACCATCTCATTCACATCTATTTTCTTTATAAAATGGAACATTTTGTATTGATTTATTAATTTTGTTTAAAATATATATTTAATTATGTGCTATTTAGAGAAACCTTTAATTTGTAAATACAGCATTTGCATTAAATCTCTTGTAAAATTAGTAAAGGGAGAAAACATTACTTGTATATTTTGTCACATCTTGAATCAATAATATTTGTCTAATTTTCAACAAAGCAATTGAAGTAATAGACCTCAGAACCAGTAATCTGAACTCAATTATAATACGTTTCGGATCATTCAAACGTGATATGCTATTCATATTTCGCGATCATTATGGCAATATAACGTTAAAATTATCTTACAAAGATTTGACGTGCAATTTCAATTCTTCCATGAATTGTATCAATCCATATCCAGTCGTACAGGATATCTCCACTAGTGTCATCTCGTTACTTCGGCTTTTTACAAATTCAGGAAATGGTTCTTTAACTAAGTCCATTTTATTGACAACAACCATTATCTTTCCTGGTCCATCATTACTAAATGGGGTAGTCGCCTGTTCCTGAAGTAAAGATTGCTGTAAAATATCTTCTAATCCCAAAGCTTTCAATGCAATCTTTGCTAGTTCGTTTACACTTCCACCATTATTATGATGCTTTTTTACAAATAGAGCATCAAGCATTATGAGTAAAAGATCTGCATTATGTGCCCTGAAAGAATAAGATTTCATTAAGTAGTGGTTCACTGGATTCGTTTTGGTCAAAGATGAAATAAAAAGGGATTCACCGTGCTAATGCTCTTTTCATGCCTTCTTGCTCAATCGTGTCAATTGAGTCATGAATACCAGCTGTATCACTGATTAAAGCTGGGTAACCTCCTACATTCACCGCGCATTCCACCACATCCCTAGTTGTTCCCGCACATGGTGACACAATCGCAGAGGGCCTTTGTGCTATTGTTTTTCGCATTGAGCAAAAATATATAAAAAGGTAGATGTAGGCCTAGGTCCTAAAACAAGAGATGAGATAGCTGAAAAAAATCAGTTCTGGAATTATACAACAATATACTAACAAATGTGGTTGAGTAAACTGCTTTTTCCAACATTAGGACTCCCTATGATAACAACATGAACACCATTCCGAAGGCGCTCTCCACATCTATTGTCTGCCAGGTGTGTTATGATTTCTTGAAGTAATATTTCCACCTCTTTCTGCACTAGATTGTTAGACAATATTGAAAAATAAGATTGAGACGATTCGTTTTAAAATTACAAGATGCAAAAAACGATTTTTACCCTTGTCTAGCACACCATCTTCAATGTTTTCATCTTCACTGAAATCTATGTAGGCTTCAACATGAGCAATTGTCTAAAAGTATTAATTTTTTTTTAAATATTCAGATTCTCCTAAAGTCCTCGTTGCTACTTAACACCACCTTTATGATTCTTTGTCTCCAAGAGCGATAAATTCTGTGCAATTCACCATCCATTTGTCGTAATGCTTGTTTTCGCTGAGCTTCTGTTTCAGCTTGAATTAAGTCTGCTAACCCCTCAACAGCTGTCAGATCCAGTTTCCCGTTGAAGAAGGCCCTTTGTGGGAATGAAATAAATATTAATAACACAATGAAAAAAAAATAATAATGAATCGATAGCTAACTACTTTTTCAGGATTTTTTTTTTTGAAATTTCCTAATCATTACTGCAATTGAAAACTAAGTCTGTGGCAACCTGGAACATTTTCTTATGCATAGAAATATAAGCATGGTACGTACCTCTTGGTAAACTCTCCTGGTTCTGATGGTCTAAATCCTGGCAATTTTGACAAAGCAGCTAGCACAGCTGAAATTATTGCAGGTCCTCCATGAATATGAAGTTCACAACTATCTTCGCCAGTGAAACTTGCTGGAGCTTAGCAATGAAAAAAAATTGGCATTACCCAGCAATTTCAAGTTAAATTCTATGCTTCACTGTGCATAAAAATGCTGCTGTTTATAATCATGCTATATATGATTGAGCTGAATGGGTAACCAAAAAAAAATAATACAATTAATTATATTTGCCTTTAAACCATAATAATATCCCCTTGTCCAATTTTTCCCCAGATTCAGGATCTAAGATGCTCGTGAGGGTTGCCTTCCGAGGTTCTGGTGGTTTTTGCAGATTGGTCACTTTATCAAACACCTGGAGGGTGCCAGGCCCACTAACTCTTATAACAGCAATACCGGCTTTACCGTGACCTGCGATCGAAAATAAAAATTAAAATTACATTGAATTATTTAATTACTGCCCATATTTCATACCGGTGGATAACGCGAAAATGGTGCGCCTTATAGCTGTCTCACTGCTGTCAAAATAAGCAGTACTTGCTCTTGACATCATGGACAAACATGTTCTTACAGGCATTAGTCCATTGCATTTACAATAAGTTAATTTCCTAAATTTAAGCAAAGCGCGGCAAACTGCTGACATTTTGTACACCAATTCAGCCGACAATCTACAAATAGCAGACGCTTTTAAACCAATCACGTGTGTAATGATTCACATTTTTATTGGCTAAGAATACTTCTGGCCACGCCCCTTTCGCCTATTATTCTATATGCGTACGTGATTCCGATGCACGTGCGTAAGTTCCACTACATGTACACAGTCCTGCTACTGCTGCTAGCACCTGCTGAATTTTGTTGTCACGCAGATATTTAAATATGACAAAAAGCAATGAAGATTCTTGCAAGGTTAGTAATCATTTATTGAGCTTCAGCAATGCGATTATAATTATCAGTGGGCATGAATTCATATTTCATATGTAATGTAAGCACAATCAATAATGTGCATAATAATTTACATATTTAATAGTTTCATACAGTACATGGGAGGCAAATAATAACCGCCCCTTGCACTGTATAGACAAATCTGCGAGCTCAGGCAGGGGCACATATTAATGTAGGTTTGTGGAAGGAGTTGAAAATGCTGCTTTTACTAACCAAAGTGACCTCAAGAATATCAAATCAGCTAGGAGTCACAGTAGAGTTTACTACAACAAGATGGCCTCAAAATGACCTTTGCAAATTGCCGAAGTGGCCATTAGGGACAATAAAGAAGTTTATTATTTGAGGTCATACTATACCTGATGCAAATTGAGCTCAGAAGTTCCACATGAATGATCCTTCCTATGTGTCATTGCTGTAGTGTACGTATTTGTAATTATTATGTCATTGAATAATTTTAATTAGTATGTTGGCCCACTTTGGTGCATTGTTGGCTCATGTCCCGCAACATTTTTTTATTTTGGTCTTACACTTAGTAGGCCCTACTTGCATTTCCCTAGCTATATATAGTTATTGATTCTACTTGCAAGAAACCATTATGCGTGCAAGAATTATATCTTAGCCAAGATTATACAATTTTTTAAACTTGTTTTTCAATTTGGCATCCAGGAGTACCGTGAGAAAGGAACCGAATGTCTGAAAAAGGAAAAGTATTTGGAAGCTGTTCTACATTATACCTTTGCTATCAAATTTGATCCACGAAATGCTGAACTGTACAGCAATAGATCCTTGGCTTTTTTAAAAAGTGGGCAGTGTTACTATGCCCTCCAGGATGCTGAGCAAGTCATATCAATTCGACCCAGGTGGGCAAAGGTAATAACAATTTTTTTGCAGTGATGCCTCTATATTACAGTTATTATATATGTGCATATACTTTTATACACGTATCAATTTTCCATAATGTACTGTATTTTGATATTAATGAGGCAGTCAACAACAAAACAGTAAATTGCCTAGATTATAGTATGGTTTGGTAATTATCTTTGACATTTCCAATTATTGCTTGTAATTTTTTACGTAACATATGGCATAATACATAAATTGGTCAGCTGTGTGTGTACGGAAGTATTTATAAGGTAGGCCTACATTTTGACACTGTCCGTTTGGATCTGATAGCCTGTACATGTCTCTTGATTAGTTTGGATGTGTTGCATATACTTTATCATATTTAGCATTAGTCAATCTTGAACATTCAATACTAAACGATATTACAATTGATTGCATAGTATTACCAAATCATCATTTGAGCCCAAATTTAGGCTGGTTGCTATTATATGATTACTGAACAATTTTATAGGGATATTTCCGTAAAGCGGAGGCACTCTTTTCTGCTCAGCGCTATGAAGGCGCTTTAGAAACTTACCAGGTATTGGATTTCTATCTTCAAGTTTGAAATGCAATTCTAAAATTTTATTCGTTTTAACATAATATGACACATACCTATTTGTAGAAAGCTTTACAACTTCAGCCAGATGATGCCAGTATATCACAATTCATTAATAAAACTAAAGCAGAAATAATAAAGCTCCGAAGAAGTAAGGTTTAACATATGTCGTTCGCATTAAAAAAATTTTTTTTTGTTAGGATCAGCTTTTTACATTTTTATTTGTAGACGAACAGCAGTTACCTTGGCTTGGATCAGCTTGTGGTTTAGTATTTGGAATACTATGTGTACTGTTTGAGTATATAATGATGGCTAATGCATTACTTAAAGTAGGTTCATGTGAAAGTTCATATTTTAATTATCTTGGAAGATTACACGAATTGCATATTCTCATATTTACCCATTGAATGTGTATTTTAGCATCCTTTACTTCAGGTATCAGTGATTTTACTGCTCTCATTTGCTGGTTATTGCATAGCAAAGCTGATTAGGTTTGTGCTAATATATGATCGTAGTTTAAATGCCTTTGATAAGTAGTTAGAATTAAAGGGGCAGTTTACAATGTTTGTTTTATACAAATTTATGTTAGAAAATACACAAGATCTTACAGAGACTCATTGTTGGATAAACCATTGGACTTATTTGGTGGTAAGTTTGACTTCAGCATTGAGTCATCGGTTATTGATCAACTTTATGTCAATTAATATTTGAGAATTTTTTAAATTTTGTAAACAGATGAAGATGATGAACTTGCACCTGGCAGAAAAAAGGATTAGAACATTGTGACATTTTCAATGAAAATTCTTTTTAGCTCAGGAAAGAAGAAATTCAAAAATGTTGTCTATGCAGTACATGTTTAATCATGAGCAGTAGTTTTTTTCCAGAATATGAAATACTGGCATTCCTAGCGCTTTCCGAGTATTTTTTCTGGATGCCAATGGCCCAAATGTTGATATTCAACATTATCAACGAGATCATTCCTTTACTTATAATAATATACCACATCCGTACATCCTGTCAGGCTGTCCCCAATATATGTAGTGCAATTTTCTACAGAAAATCATTCAAAGTCACTGGTGTGGTACATCGCAAATGATCATTACAAAGATGGACACCACAAGTTCACTATTTTATTGTAGTTTTTACTATACATGTACTTATATTTTCACATGTGTTGTCTTTGATAAGAACTATTGAACAATAAAACTATATATGTGTAAATAGAAAAAATATGAAAATGACATCTGTTGTACAGTAATTTTGATTTCTGCTAATACTGAGAAAAAACGTTAATCTCGTTTTCCAGTTCAGCTAGTAAAACGATATTTTAGTTCGGTTTGTCCTCAGTATAAGGGTTTCATAAATTGCTCTAGCTAGTTAAAAAAGCTGGGAATGTCAGGAAATTAGTAAAAATGACAGGGAAATTGAGATAATTTGTATGAACCAATTGATTAGTCCCCATTGTTTATGAAAAAAAATTGTGAGAAAATCCATAATTTTTAATGTTTTTAAAATTTCATATAAAATGTGAGACTGAAAACTTTTCAGGGAATGTCGGGGAAATCAACTCGAGAATTTTAGCGGGAACCCTGGATTGCTCCTTATTTGATTTAGAGGCGTTTTAGTGCTTTTACACCAAATAACAAAACGTGTTATATTGCATTGTTTGAAAATGAGAACAAAAAATGTTGTTTGACAACCTGTAGTATTACTAACCCACCTAATCGGATAGGCGTTATATAACAAGTTGTACGACAGTGTTAAAAACTAATTTGTTATATAGTGTATATGCTAATTTGTTATATAGTGTAAATGCTAATTATACACTATAATAATATTATATTTGACAGAAACAATTTCGTTTTTCCCTCTCTTTTTTGTCTGATGTCCACTGCGTGGGGAATGCAAAAACTGCGCACATGTACAGAACAAAGTCACGACAAGGCGCTTCGTGCTAGGGTTTTATTCTCGAATATTTGTCGTGTTCGAATTTTTGAACTTTGCCTCGTCAGTTTGCGGTTAGCCTACTATTGTAGTTGGTTGGAGGGCTTATCTCGTTTCCTCACAATGAATCTGCAAACGTCGGTAGAGTCGGAGTCATTTGCTTTTATCAAAATGAGTGCCCCAAGCCCTCCTCAAAGTTCTTACGCACCTGCATCGTATTTGGAGAAATTTAACGTAGAACTGAACAATCCGAACAATTTCTTCGTGCCGTGGCTGGAAAAGCTCGAAGAACGTACCAAAATCAAGCGATTGTATCTCGTTTCTGGTAATTATGAAAATTATGTATATGTAGCCTGCGCTTTAACCTTGAAAATCGGCGACAACTCAGTAGTTTATTCGTGACAGGACAAAGGCATTTTTTTTGCTTACTTTGGACATTTGATAAAACCATTTATCGTGAACGCATTCGATTTGACACATTCTATTGAGCACGGTTTTCTTTCGACAATAATCAGTACAACTTTTAAGCCTATTGACCTTCGTCATTACGGTGTCATGTTGGAGCATAAATAACAAACCTGAATACCGGGATAATAGGGTCTTGGCAAAATATTGAAATCGGTATTTGTAAACGCAACATGATATGTTTGAATGGTTTGATATGGTGCATGGAAGGTGAAATTCTCGGAATCAATTCTTCGTTGCCCAGTTGTGGGAAAACGTCATTATTAAAGAAAATTGAGGTTGGCAATGTTTATGAAAACTCGTTGCCATCGGTCTATATTGTTGAGATAAGCACGGGGAATCAGGCAGTCAAACTCATTTGCGACGAGTCGTTAGTTTTAAAACCAGGTAACGGATAGTTGCTAAAATAAATACGTGGAATAGAAAATATATTTTGAGATAATTAAATCTAGACCAATGATACCTTTAAATGTAACGATAGTTGACCTTTGCACACTGATAAACTAAAGGTGCAACTGTAGGAGACTCGCAAGGATCTGAGCTGACTAAGTTGGATTAGGTCAAACATGTAGGTCAGGATCGATGTGTGTAATGTGTACGTAAATTTCATGTATGCTACTCCACCCATCCCATGACATTGGAATTTATGGAAATTTTGACCACAATGCTCAAGCTACAGTGTAGAGATGTAAATTACTTTTTGACAACTTGCTTGAACAATGCTTGGAAAATTGGCCTTGAGCCTTCCAATTTAATAAATCCATCAACAACGTCTCTACCCTGGCCTAGAATTGACTGCCATCAATATGTTATAACCATGGCAACCCATGGCTGGTTTACGAAACAGTTGATCTAAATTTGAGATCTGTATGGGTTGATTCTCCCTTTCTTCATCCTGCAAGTGTGATACAAATATGCAATGCAGATAAATGTACTTTACTATCAAAAAATTATTCTGGAACAATATTTTGTTCTCGTAGGCCTACAGTATATGATTATGATAATGTATGGATGTAATTGCTGGATTGACCTACTTCTAGAATGGGCCTACATCAACAGTGTACTAAGGGAGATAGTACCCATACTGGCCACAAACGTTTGTCCTTGAAACTGATGTCGGATGGTCGTTGGTGAAAGCGTTCTTAAATAATAACAATGGCTAGACTTAATTAGTAGACTTGTATTCCGTGATAGTCTTCCTATTTTTAAGGCTAGTGTTTAAAGCCGTGATTATTCGGTGGCTGCTGCAAGAGGCGTATGCTTAATTTTCAGTCCTGTTCCAACAGGTACAAATGTGCTAATTCATTTTCAAAAGTGCAAATGCTTTCACTGAATCAAATTGAAAACAATTAGATTGGATGATGAGTAATAATAATGTGTAATATCTCCCTTGAGCTGCTTGCCGTTTGGCCAGAAGCCATTTCGCCAAATTGTTGGCTTGCATTCCAAGTTGCCGTGCTGTAAAACAATGTTGGATGAACAGAATTTGGACAATTTTATTTTCAGAAATTCTCTTTCCCAGCCAAACTTTCAGGTCTATTTAGGCTATACATGTAGTTTAGTAGTGCAAGCATGCAGTCTTTATCCAATGACCTCGAAAACAATCCTGGGGTCTGCCAAGGAAGTCAGCTAATTATTGTTAAATGTTGTTCAGCATCATGCCATGTCATTTGTTACATATTGTTTTGTAGTCTCTCGGTTCTGTGTTCATCCCTAAATTTGGCTGAGGTCTGAATAACAATATACCATTTCCGTTGTGGGATCTAACAGGATATGGAATTTCGACATTAGCCTACCTTCTCGTACTACCTTGTCTGAAAAATGAAAGCAAACTACTGAATTTCAATGACATAGAATTCTGAGAAAGGTTGTACGCTAGAAATACTTAACTTTATTATGTGTATACATGTATTATACTTCCATTTTGGTCCAAGTGTTGCATGAAAATGATAAAAAATACGGTGAAACTCCTCTTGTGTGCCACGCTGTAACTCGAAAGTGGAACAGTGTCTCATGTACCGCCAACGAGGCTGTGCATTGCCACCCATGCTAGCATGTTAGCCATGCTAGTGTGTCAGAGAAATTGAAACACTCTCCAACTGGGACACCTCGCTAACTGAAACACTTTCAGAATGCACCATAGGTGTCCCACATAGTGATTTCACTGTACTTGAAAAGATTGCAAGCAGAAGGGACCAGTCAACTAATTAAAAAAATGGCATTTTTAAATCTCCAATTAGCTTAAAAGGTTCTTGCTATTTAAATTTACCTGGCAATTCATAATTGACTAACCTTTAATTATCCAAATACAGTGAATATGTCAGTAAAATGTAACAATTGTAATTTTCCTCACTACAGGATTCTTGTTTCTTCTGGCAATTTATTTAATTCTTGGCTATGCAGCAGAATTAATATGCAACGGAATAGGGTTCCTCTATCCAGCTTACCAGTCGTAAGTAGTGATTTTTATTGTAGGCAACTGTAGAATTTGTTTTAATTTTATTACCGAATTTCAAGAATCTGCTGTATCTAAGATTCATTTTATTGTACGATTTCAACAATTCATATAATAATATACAGTGCAGTAGTTAGAGAATTTCTTTATAAATTATCCTTGGAACTGGGGCCATCATTGCATGCTTATTTGCACTCGTTCGCATCCACACACTGGTGCTAGAAAATGTTCTTCCATGTAAATTAAAAGCCAAAAACTTACTGAATTTGTGATAAATGTGCTAATCAGTTTCATCACCCATTCATAAGAATCTAGTAGGAAAATGAAGTCTCATAGTGGTAGATTTAATCTTGATTGTTTTGAAACAATGTAGTCTCATTGCAAGCAAGCTGCACGTAACTTGTCTTACATGCAAATATCTTTAGGTTGAAGGCTCTGGAATCAACTTCGAAAGATGATGACACAAAATGGTTGACCTATTGGGTAGTTTTTGCTTTCTTCAGTTTGTTGGAATTTTTCTCCGATTTTCTTTTAAACTGGTTTCCACCATACTTTCTTGTCAAGGTAAAAAAATTTTATATTTCATTTCTTTTTCTATTACATGTAGATTGGCATAAATGTTGCAGGTTTTTTCCATAATCAGTGAAATTTAATGCAATCATCCTTTGGCATTACACAAATTTAACACTGTAGTTCAGTTGATCTTTCACAGTTTAGGGTTTTAATGTGAATGCTCTAATTTTGAAAGTCTTTTATAGCTCATTTTCTTACTTTGGTTATCTATGCCAATACAAAATAATGGCTCAACCATACTATACAACAAAGTTATACGACCAATATTCTTGAGAAACCAAGGCCATATTTCTGAAGCTGTAGGCTCTGCAATTTCTGCAATTTCTGGCGGCGTGGGGGAACGTAAGTTGAATTTTTGATCAAGTGTTACCCTTAAGTAAATTGTTCCAAATGTGCTTCTTGAGTGGCCAAC
This sequence comes from Kryphioiulus occultus, assembly GCA_034687865.1. NCBI lineage: Eukaryota > Metazoa > Arthropoda > Diplopoda > Julida > Julidae > Kryphioiulus > Kryphioiulus occultus. The sequence goes on from JAQGAF010000092.1 coordinate 16,032, forward strand.
AGATTCCTAGAGTACTTCTCAAGGCTTTTTCTGATCAAATAATCTGCCAAAGGAAAAACTTATTGGAAAAATGATAATAATACAAATTTTAGATAATAATTTGCTGGCAAAATGGTGAACCCATAATAATCCGCCTGGATAATTCGATAAATCGATAGTCATTGTCCATGTATCCAAGCATGTAATCATGCATTTGTTTCAAGTTACTAAAAAGGGTAATGATTTTGTGAGTTTTGTATAATTATTTATAAATCCATTTGCAATTTTCAGTGAAAAGATTGACTGGCAAGGATAAATAAACCTTTTCCCTGCTGCCACTATTTAAAATTCCTTTTTAAAATTTACGAATTTGAAAAGTAATCGTTCTTTAACATTAATTCTTCGGTGAGTCTTTGTTAGTTTTCTTACTTGTATGGTAGGCTTATAAACGCATGTTATCGCAAAATTTAATGTCGTGCGCGAAGAAAATGCTGTCTAAATTGTACTAATGCAGACTTGACTCGAGGCTCTGCAATTTAACTATTCTGACGTTCAACTAGCTCATTCCATGTACATAATACCAGATGATTACTGTTTCCAATAAAATTGTTCAATAAAATCATGGGTAAAATATTGTTGTTCATGGAATTATTTTATTTGGTGACTCCAGGAATGAAATGTAGGGCCTTATTTTCCAGGTAAGTTATACCCAACGATATTACTATCTTGCTAGCCAGCTGCTGTTTACTCTGAAGGACCCATAAAAGTGCGATTGAAATTTCTATGAGAATCTCACGTCTATCAAATGGAATCCAATTCATAAATGAATTTTAAGGCGCTCCGAAACTAAATGTACGTTATGCAAACTTTGCATATTTTAAAATCTGCAATGGAATTTAATCTTTTGTTGAAAATTATATAAAAATTACCAAAGAGAAGAAAATGGCAAATAATTTCGCCCTAAGGTTTTGTTTTATCATATCAAGTTTGCCCCGTTTTATGGGCTTAAATTCGTCATTCTGCTCTGATTTTTATAAAAGGTTCTTCAAGTCGGAAAAAACTTTGGTTAATGATTATGTCATCAGTTTTCTTTATTAATTTACATGTATCGCGAAAAACTGATGTAGCTTGGACCAAATGCTCAAGAGGTGCCTGATCACGTGGTTGTGACGTTTTTGATGTGCCGCCCAAGTTATCCACAAGTGCTGTGATTGGCTCATTTTGAGGTCTTCCTCTAGGAAGGCGTCGGTGAGCACTTGCCTTCAAATGAAGTTGTTGTGAACGCGTTATCATTTTATCGAAGTTTTTGATACATGTACTACATATACATTGATTGATATTGTTTATTTTTAGCAGTGATTTCGTTCACATGTAAGTATATACATAAATTAATGCGACCTGTTAAATATATGTGTGTTTGTAATGAATTCACTTACAGGCTTTGAAAGATTTGATAGATATTTCAGGCATATGTCCGATCACTGATTCTGGTTTGAAGTCCTTTTTATTTGACAATGAAGCTGTCAATTCTGCTGATGCAGCTGATCAGTTCGAGGTGATTATTGTTACGAATTGCTGGGTCATCCAGCACTTTTTATGCACATTGCTAAAGAAAGTATGATACCTATCTATGATACCTCGACGTGCTAGTGGTTCCATTTGTGATGTTTTTATCTGATCGTTGAACAATTACTTTTATCACCTATCATGTTGTTATTTGATAGTGAGTTAGCTTGCCTCTAATTCGTTACCTTCTTTGAGTATAAGTGAATAAGACACTAAGTGACCTAGTGTCAAAGATTTCTGCTAGCTTAATGTGTAAATTTATAATTTCTGCAGGTACCTGAACATATGTACACCTTTTGTGGTTTGGTTCAATAACCAGATGGTTTGGCCATGCAGGCAGCTCTGATCATGATAAATTCCAGGTGATTATATTTATTCTTTGTTATGAGCTGCGAACGTGACGTAGTGCAACCGTAAACAATTACAGCCCATGCACATTGTCTTTTTACAAAGCTGATTTCAACAATTAAGATGTTGACAACGTTTGGTTTAGCCATGATCAAATGACCCTTTCTAACCTAATATTATTTGTCCTCCCTTGCAAAATGTCTTTTGCCGTCTATTTTATAAAGCGTGCCCAATAATTCGCTCATTTGCTGCATCAATGACGTAACTCATAACTCCTGAAAAATCACGATTTTAGAATTACGTCGTTGTTGCAGAAAATGAGCGAATTTTATGTAGTCTTTAGATCGTTTTCTTGATTTCGCCAACAGTCTATAGGCTCAAATATAGAAACCATTTTATCGTTAATTATTTTCATCATTTGTATGAAGGCCCGACTATATGGGGATACTTATTCGGTATCAAATACGCAATAAAATATAGTTGATTCAACTATCCAATCACATCTTTCAAATGGCCAAGGTCACATGATTACGTTGTCTTTGCTTGCCATCATTCAATTTTATTAGGACAGAGATCAGCTTTGTAATTACTGTAAACTTTGTCAATGCAGCTAACTCTGGCACTTTTTTTCAGATAATTATAACCAGACAGCAACTACGGCAAAGCCCTTTTAGAAAGGTACATTATTCTTGAATTTTGATTTGAATATCGAGATCCTCCATGAAATGTTAAGAGCAAGAGTTGTGCCTTCCTAAGATGGCTAATTCTTTTGTGACAAATAAAATAACCCATGTTCTAAATTGGAAACTTTATATATGACAATTTAAACGATCTAAAGTTGATGACAGTTTTAAAAGCTGGACAGGATTTTTATGGGACCAGCTAGTTCATGAAAGAATTGCTAATCATCGGTAATTCAAAACTATATCGCAAAGGTTCTTTCTTTCTAGTGTTAGTTATTTATATTATAATAGTATTTGTGTAACTTTGCAAATTCTTTTTTTTAAAGGTTTTATTGAAAGCTACAATGACTTGGAAGGAACATTTGCGGCGATTTGTAAGTTCCATTACAGTGGAACCAGTGCTTTTAGTATTTATGATAGGAAGTGAAATGGAATATGGAGTTTACCAAGATATGATATACAACAAATTGTGCCTCGAACACTACAACCATGATACGGTTTTATGTGCCAATTTATCAGGGGATCCCCTTGATTATGTACAAACGCAAGCCTCGTACTGGCTTCAGTACAATAACATTGCCCTCATGGTTCCATCCATTCTTGCTGCTTGTTACTGGGGTTCTTGGGGTGATCGCTATGGACGAAAGCTGCCATTGTTGCTAGTGAATATCAGCACTCTCTTAGGATATCTAATATTTACCTTCATGGCAGTGTATCAACGTGCACCCGTTGGATTAACGTTGCTTGCGAGCTTTGTTTGCGGTATGGGAGGTGGCTTTCTTATGATCTTGGCCGCGTGCATGAGTTACCTCGCAGATATAACCAACAAGGAAAATCGGACATCTAGAGTGGCCATTTTGGAATCCATGAGTGTTCTTGGCAATACAATAGGGCCATTCATCAGTGGATACTTGCTGGATGGCACTGGTTATGCTTACACCTTCCTAGTCTGCATAGTCTGCAACACGCTCGTCATATTATACATTGTGATTAGGATCGACAATGTCATTCCTTCAACCAATTTGCTAGAAAGACAGCATTTGACTGCAGAATCTACTGCTTCAAATGTAAATGTTGATGGCAGTAAAAATGCAAGCCTTGGCTGTGGATGCAGACTAATGTACATTTATGAAGGCATTGTCGCTTCTTTCAAAAAGCGCAGTGGAAGGAAAAGAACATACATTCTGTTAATCTTGGCATCTTGTGTGTTTACCTTCTTTGCGTCAAATGGTGAGTACATCGAAAATGTAAATCCTAATCGCTGGTGTATTTTTGAATAGACTTCTATCCATTGATTTGTGCAGATGGGAAAATTAATTTTCCGTTGTACTTTTTTATTATATTTAGCTGAAAACGACCTAACGTATTTGTACGTTAATGACGAACCCCTGACATGGAAATATAAAACTTACACGGAATATTCCAGTTTAAAAAGTTGCGTTGGTGGGCTCATGCTTCTCTTTGTATTGCCAATTTTGGGACGCTATTTCTTAGGTTTGAAAGATACTACCCTGGCCCTCTTGGGCTTGCTGTCACGTGCGGCTGGCCTATTGTTATTGGCTTTCAGTTCAAATACGCTCATGATGTTTTTAGGTGGGTGGATTTTTATTTGCCACGTTTAAAGTGTCTAAACTTTGCTTGACCTGTAAAACATTTGATTATTTTCTTGCAGTTCCTGTGGCGGCTATGTTCTCGTCTTTTCCAGTGCCTTGCTACCGAGCTATGCTATCCAAGCTTGTTGAAGTTAGCGAACAAGGTATAACATGCAAATTGACTGCCGGTCTTTGCTTCATACAGAAACTTATCAGTGCGTCAATTCCGTCTGTATAATGCATACCTCTTATTTTAGGGAAAATATTTAGCACTATTGCAACAGTTGAAAACCTGGTCATGATGATTGCATCTGTTATGTATAACAATATGTATCCTGCAACCCGCGACATTCTCCATGGGTTTTGTTTCGTGTTTGCAGCATGTCTTCTAGTTTTCCCATTGTCATTTATCGGGTAAGTTTTTCTCTTTCATAATTACTTAGGTTGATCGATAAGAAATTAGGGAAAATTGCTCTTTGATATGTTGCTATATGCAATTTGCACAAAAAAGATAAAATTGTCTTTGTACAAAGATAATACATTATAGTCCAAATTATAAGGCATGAAAGAGTTTCTTCTCATTCAATGTTAAGCTTCAAGACCTACTACAGTGGCTGCAACCTGTTTGCTTTTGGTAGTTGGTACCATGTGAAATATCCGTTTCTGAGGTGTCATTCAGAATTAGATAAAAAATGATAGATTTTCGGAACGCATTTAAAAACCCACTTTAGGCAATCAGCATTTGTTTAACCTATACCTGTCAGCATTTGTGGTCGATTTTGTAGCTTCCGTCCCTTAAAGTTGGTTCTTGAACTTAGCCTGGACACCTTTTTGAGTCTGTAATTGTCGATATTTGATACATTTACGTGAGCGAAATCGATTATGTATTATTGGCATGGGATTTTCCATGCGGTCTGTACCACAAGGAATGGAATTTATAATATGAAAAATCCATACCTAAAGTGATTTTGCAAATAATTTTCACCAATTATTCTTAACACTGTGCATTAGCCAAGAAGACTAAATAGATATGAAGTATTACTTGAACGTCCCCTAATGTATGTCTGTAGATCACAATAAATGACATTCACGGGGAGTCCATGGCGAATTCCCAAAGAAGTCTTTAAAATAAAATGACTGCAATCTGCAATATTGAAGAAAAACACGAAATATCGTGTGATCGTCGGTTTATCTGACTTTGTTGTGATCATGACATTTTAGTGTGTAAAATTGAGTCACACTCAAATTGGGTTGCTATTGGCATTGCGCAGATGGTTGCATAATTTCATTCTGTAATTCAGCAATGAACATCATTGGCAACAAAATTCATTTGAGATAATCTACCATAGAGTTGCCTCTATAAACTAGCAAAATTAGTGATTCAATTTGTGACAACCCGATTTGATTATTGATCTATTTTATTCGAGGTAAACATTCATCCTGATGTATTTCTAATACATTTTTCGTTTTCAGTTGGCTACACGTTGATCAATGGTTATTTGCGAGGAACTATGAAGATCAGGCGACAGGCAGGGATATTGAAGGTAAGACATCATTATTAATATCATCAAATATACTAACACTAATAACCCCTGAGTCTATTTGCCACAATGGATCATGAAATGGTTGAGAACTGTCAGAAGTCAGCCATATTCGGCCAGCTATGGGCTATATTATTACCCTTTGAGAATGTTTAGACATAATAAGGAAATTGGTAAAAATTGTGCCTAGAGTTAATAACCGAAAATTAAATTTATGATGGATGCTTAGATCATCCATCATTTTCCATCAGGATAAACATCCTTCTTGGAAATAGCAATGAAGAACATGTACATGCTGTATTAGCAATTTTAATCGTGGTAACTAGCTGATGGTCATTAACTTAATCATGCTGTTCGGGCATCTGCCCTTGACACATTCGATTTTCCGGTGAATTTAAGCGTAAATTGACGATCTGTGCATGGCTAAGTCTTAGGCAAGATTGAGTGGTAATATTTTAAGGCGATTTCTGCTTGGTAACCGTTAATTTGCTCGGTTTTCCACGCATTCGTAGCTCAAGCGACGCCTTAAATCTTCACCAAACTCACTTGATAATTTTAATAACATCATGAAACCTGATCGATGCTATAATTTCTGTGGCGGTCACAGATTTCCTGTATCAAACCGAATTAAATTTATGGTAAACGTGTATCTTGAGTATGTAAGGCATTATGCTATGATAGTAGCCAACATCAGAAAATCGATGAATTAAGCGACAAAATTGCTTAGTCCAATAAGCATAAGTGCACACAAGTATGCGACTTGAAATACATGTATGCCTACCTAATAACAACACCTTACATAAACTGACCTCATTTTCAGTTAGGCTGGATTGATTCATAATCCGGTGATAGGATTAAAAATTATCTTCTAAAATATGATAGCCGTGGCTGCGTTTGTCAGGATTTTTTCCTGAGTTTAAATTAGCCGCTCGTATACAAACGTTGGTTAGTCATATGACGATGCGCGAGGCGGTGGCGAACGTGGTAGCCATGGCAATCGTAGAACGTGAGGTTAACCACAATTGCAGTTTTTCAAGGTGGCATTGCATTTGCACCTCCATTAGCAGGAAATTATTATATTAGTAGATTGATTTGTTCATCTAAAATTTAGCGTGAGGAAAGTTGCAATGGAAAGACTAAAGCTGTATTTTGAATGGGTGCTCAGAATTCTAAAATTATAATTTTCGAAAAAGATATTGTTGTGTAAATGTTCATCTTTTCAAGACAGATTTTATAAAAGTGATAGCCACACTTTAGTTTTTGAGTTGCAAAATAGATGCACATGCACTCCATCGATCTTCTGATTCTAAGATGTGCCAACCTCTCTTCCTCAAAAGCAATCTTCACGGTTCACTCAAAAAATGTTTGCAAATTTCTAATGCTGCACTCAGTACTGTAACGTTTGTTTGGGGAATGCAACGCCGTGGAATCGAACGACCATTATTATAAGGGCCATGTGTTGTTTACTTGTAACTTTATTTTCAAATGTTTAGTTGCTTCGTGTTTCCCGAAAGATAGCGCGGATGGTTATTCCCTTATACATGTACGTTGTTGACAGAGAAATATCGCCCGTAAAATGGAAGCGACAGAAATGCGTGGGAGTGACTGTTTATTATTCTGAACAGTTTGGTGCGCAGGGACAGGAGATACTTTGTTGAATTTATTTAGGATTAAATTCCGCAAACTTAAATAATCGTATGTGAGCCTATATTCTTCTAGAACTACCGGTAGATGGCCTTATACTGTGATATAAAAGATGAAGGAAGGGTGGAACTCTTTCGTTCTTTCGTCTAAGTATAGTTTTACCAAAATCTAAAATAAAATGTGGATCCATCATGTTAACGTTACCGGAAATCCTATTTTTCGAAGAATTTCTAGCTTCGAAGCACTAGATTGCACAGTTGAACTGAACTTAGAAGTTCAGCGAACAATGTTTATCATGACTACACGTCACGTATGCATAAGAAACTTGTTTTTTGAAATTAACCTCACATTTAGGGGAAAAAATATGGTACTAGTCCTTTGCACGTCGATCACTCATTATTCAGTTCAAGAAATTTTGCCAACAAAGTATGGGAATTCAAAAGCTAACATTGTTTGAATCGAAAATCCTTTTGTGTCCTTCTTGAATGTCTTCTTGTGATTGTTTACTTAGTTTCAACACTTAATACTTTTCTTGGAAGAAAGTATATTACGAAGCTCTAAGCTGAGTGGACGAGTGAAATCCACCTTTGAAAAAAATGTTAAGCATCGAAGTGAGCAAGAGTAATCCAGTACGAAAGGTAGAAAGATTAGTTAAGAAATCTAACGTCCAGAAGGTCGTGATCAGAATAATATCTGTATTTTACGAAAAATAGGGAGAGTTGAATCAACGAGATAACAGAAAAACGTTTGCTCAGGGTGAATTTTAGCTTGAATATGAATTATAAAATGCTCATCGGACGTGGTTCCTAGTTTTTGGCAGTTTATAGAAATGATATACGGATAATAACGGATATCCAGAAACAGATGTTGTGCAACCCCAGGCATGTAGCGAAATGAGGAAAAAAACGGCATTTGGATTTTTCTGATACTTAGCCCGTTCGTCTATTTATAGTTGCTACAAATCAATCCATCGTAAAATATTAGCGTTTTCGGCATCCTTTGTGGTAGTTACAGTATGCAGGCCTGTAGCTACAATATGCCTGAATAAACAATCTCCTAAACGTGTACAACAATTGGTACCTGCTTTGTCCTCTTCACACCTTCCTAATGTGCATTAGGCGCACACCAGTGCATGATTAGTGGGACATGGTGTACATTTAGAAAACCCTGCTCTATTGTTTTTTTCTGTATTCCAGTGAATGGTAGGCGATGCTAATATGCTGCAAGTTCGTTAGTTCGTACACACTGTATAATCCAATTCTAGACAAGCATTCCCTGCATAATCCCCTGATAACGAGGCATTTTACAGGTTTTTTTTGCATTCTGTTTTTCGGTTTTGTGCACCGGATTGTGTTTCGGATTATTTCAAACTCTCAGCTCTGTCATTTCGTTCCTTACGAGTAATTACTATTGAGATGTAATTCTTCACATCAAAATCCGTTGAAAGGTTCCAATTACAGTATCTTCAGCCTATGTGCACTTAATGCAGTTATGCAGCTTAAACTACTTTGCCTGTTGTACCATGACAGAATCTGATTTCGTCTCCCTGACAGTTATTGTGATGTCAGTGGTTGTCACGCTGTTCGTATTCTTGGGTTCTCATTATCCGTGCTGAGGCATGTCAGTTTTACTGAAAATGGGAGTCATGGCTTCATCAAAGCCCTATAGCCATGTTTCGTTTTGAGTTAGCAAAATAGCAATCTACTCAAGCATGTCACACACCACTTAATTCATTGCCAAAATTCAGACGATTTTCGACCAAGCGTTCTAATATATATTGAACTGCATTCTTTTTATTCAGTCCTAAAATTGGATAAAATTCGGTAATGCTTCGCCTTTAGAGGACAAACAAAACTAGATCAGCCACGAAATGGGCTTTATAGAGCGGAACAGGCTCACTGCCATGCACAGTGTCATTGTCATAACCATTATGGGAGTCAATGAGACGTACATGCACGTGGACATGTTAAGAATCTTTTGCATGGTAGGTTGGTGGTAGTCTTGTCTCCTCGGCTGCCACATTGTTTCCAGAAATGAGCATACAAAGGTAATGCTGTCACACTTTCACGCTTTACTGAGCCAAAAATAAAGCCGAGGAATTTGTCAACTGTCTGTGCATTCTAAGGTACAATGCTGCTTTGCCTGAGAATTTACAGTATGTTGCAGCTCTTTGGACTGAATTGATCAAATAGCGTACTTGACTCTGAATTTCAAGAAATCCGATGGGGTTTATTCATGGCGAAAAATGTTCATGGATAAAAATGTCATTTCCTGTTTTACTGAACTTCAGGCGTCGGGCCCTGCTACACCCTTGTTTTTGCCTATCGATGCCTCCCATAAAGGTTTAAGGCGGATTGAAAATAAAATTGTTGTATACAGTGTAGTTATTTTGGTTGAAAATTTGATAACTGCATAGGGTTTTGTAGGTTGAACCTTTTCGTGTAGCATACGCTTCCATAAAAATCTAATCCAGCCAACTAATATTGATTGCATATTAAATTTGCTTTGATATGGTCAAGCATGAGAAAGAAGAGATACGTCGTTACAATGATTAGCTATTATATAGGTAATCATTAATTAAATTTACAGTTAATGAACTTTGGAAAATCAGTCTAAAGGGCGACCAGGGATATAAAGAGATAGACGAAACGCCTTCTGAACTACAGGTATAAAGTGCGCAGACAATCTTGGAAAACTTTAATTTAGTTGGCAGGCAAAGTTTTAACGGTAAGTTATTCTTCATCGATTTTTTATTTAAATTTCCCTCTTATTTCATTACTACACAACATTTTGAACCATAAAACTGACAACCAGTAAATGTGAATGAAATCTATTCATCTCGTGTTGAAAAGCGTACGAATCGTTTCTGCTTATCAATAAATATCAAAGAATTCACTATTCTAGAATGTGGAATTTCACAGCAGTATTCTGGCAGGGATCTCCCAAACCTGGAAAAGTTAGGGAAATTGATTTACTTCACTTGTAAAAAGTCGGGGAGGTTCAACAAAGCAATAACAGATTTTGCCAAGTTAGTTATTGGTTAGCACAACAACCAAAAGATGGCAAGCAATTCTGTAAAAGAAAATAAGAAAACAGATTAAATTTGCTGTTTCCTTGTGAAAATTAATATGATAGCTCCTGTTTATACGGTATATGATAAACAATATTGGCCAGGGTGATCAGGTAAATTTGTCTTAAAACCTGGAAAAGTCAAGGAAATTGAAAATATCAACTCTGGGATCTTTAGAATCCTTACTGCAAATCAGCAGATCATAGTTTTTTTAAAAATGTGTACTTTAAAAGTGATTCCAAACGACGTTTTGGGCAAAATATCGAAAAAATCGTCTGGTGCTGAATTATTTGCAGTAGTTTCATGTTTAACTTTTGATCTGTCAGAAATAGTATTTTTAAAATAGCTAACAAGGTCTTGTCGCCATATACACGTGGTCGATAAATCACAATCAATGCTGTTTTGCTCAGCGCAATATACAGTAGGGTTCTTGAATACGAAGCAACAAGTAATTGAGTGGGTTCGAATCGGCAAACATTTGTCTTCGTATCTTGGCTGGTGAGCGGTGAGCCAGTTTAAATTAATGGACCACCATTATTTATTAGAATTTGACCTGTTTGTTTGAAAGCATCGTAAAATACGTAATGAAATGGGGGAAAATAAATAAAGGATTATTCTGTTTGCCACCTGTGATCGAATTTATGCTTGTTTATTGCACTATATTAACGTGCAACCATGCACGAAACGCAGAGAAGAAATTTATTGGAAACCTTGTATATAACAACATTTCGTCCAGATTGAGATATTCACCATAAGCCCATTATGCGATAAATTTGAGAATTATTTCCAAATGGTTCAAGCTGATGGGGCTTTATCGTGATTTGTATTTCTTATTTTTATGACATTTTCCAGTAGTTTCATTGAAGTTACCCAATGGTTGAACAGATCATGGCTCAGTGTACTTGCAGTTTAGGTAATCGTAATTGTCATGAGCTTAAATGGAAATTAAATTTGAAAATGTAAATCAAATTTTTAATGCATGGTTTTGATAACTTTTATGAGATGATATTACATGTACATGTATAAATATGTGGTTATCAGAATATCACATATTTGCACATTTTCTTGAAAAAATGTGTTTGTATAGTACATAAAATCAGCATTGAGATCATCTTTTATTCTTTGGGAATTTGTCGTAGTTTATTTAGCACTCGTATTAATAAATGTCGGCTGGAATTTAAACTTTAGAGTATGATGATGAGAGAATCCCATTTGCTGATGAGATCATGCTGTTTGAGTAGTCAGGGCATTTGGATAAAACACGAAATACATGCATCAGTACGGAATAATATTAATACAGGGTTCCCACATAACCGGGGAATCCTGGAAAACCAAGGCAAGTTGGTCCCTTCTATTTCTGTTCATTATGACAATATCGTAATTTTCCAAATTAAAATAAATGTTGAGCATCTCAGTACTTGAATTTGATGTTGCGTGAATTCCCTTATTATGAAAGTTTAATATTGTTCGATGGGAAAACTAAAGATCGGGGAACCATGGCGGTTTAACATGGGAAACCTGGAAAGTAAGGGGATTTTATCTTAATAAAGCTGTGGGAACTCTGTAATATATGAAATTGTTTTAAAATATTATACAAGATTCCAACTTTCATGTATGTTTCTGAACGAATTTGTTCGATGCCAGGCATAATATTGAAATAAGCAAAATTTAATAGAATGTCATCTTCGATCTAGATGTAATTTGATGGGGTTTATATGCATACATGTATACAGTGTGCTGAAAAATATGTTCAGTGAATTCACATTACCATAAAAAAACTTAAATTTGGAAGACTCGAAACATGACTGGCTCCTGATTTGAAAAAAATAATCTAGTGCATTGAATGATATCCCATTAATGATTATCACAAAACCTGTGAATTGCCTTTTATTTGAAAGGCATCGAGTGACATTTCGTTCATTCATCTTTGCCAGCTTAATTTGTTCGCTGCTTGGACGGTTATCGCGTAATGGGATTTGTATATCATCTTGATCTTTCGTGAGATGACCTTTCAACATTTGTGATCCAACCACATCAGCTAGAAAAATGATCCATGTGCATAGCATTGAAATGGCTTAAGGCGCAGTTGTAGCTAGCGCGAAATAGAAAGAAAAATCTTTCATTCAGGTCGTTGAGGAGAATTTCTGACTAAATAAAAAGTATAAAATGACTTCACACTATTAAACCATTATCGTCATCTTCGTCCCAAATAATCTTAACGCCAAAAGTATATGCTCGTAAAAGCAAAAATCGTGTAGCAATAGTGCACTGTTGGCAGGAATGTGCTCTATCAAAGTTAAATGCAAGAAAGAAATAAATAGCCTGCAGGCTGTCGCAATATTTTTACATTCCCTTTTTCATAACGTTGTGTAAACTATTCTTATGGAACTTGTAAATGAGCGCGATCCTATAATACACCAACGACCTATTTACAACCGGCTAATTTTACAATGATAGAAACTTAAAACTACTATAGCTGTATTTCGCAACTCTATATTTCTAGTAGATAAGATTGACACCTGTTCCAGCTGTCGCAATTTATCATTTGTATGTTTTTTGATGCCCGGTTTTTATTTCGTTAATTGATACTAATTTGATTAAAAATGTAATTCAATTATTTGGCTGCCCGAATCGCACGCAAAAAATCCTTAAACGCTATAAGAAAGTGGACTTCTCCGAATGGCTCGTAGGCTGGCAACTTAGGGTTCCCACTTCCTGGAAAATCAGGCAAAAAGTAGCAGGCGATGTTAGGAAGTTCGTGAAAATGTAAGGGAAATTGAGATAGTTGCATCATCATTTTATAAATATTTGTGATAAAATCACGCAAAATATCAGGAAAATGGCTAAAAACTTTTGAGGGAATGTCAGGGAAATCGGCTTAAGAATTTGAATAATCCTGCAGCTGTAACTTTTTAAATTTAGAAAATTGAACTTCGAAAGTTATTTGCTTAAATTGACGTTGACATGGTTTATAAGACTGATGTACAGTATTATGAAATTATGGCTCTGCATTCTGGAGTGTGTTATAGTCCCTACTCCAGCATAGAAAATGTTTTTTTTTCTAACTGCTGATAGGCTAGCAGTGATTGTCTGGCGATTAGGGCAGCTAAATCAGGAATTGCATTGCTAGGTCAAGTTAGTTTAAACGCACAAAAACCACAAACAGAATAAATTCCGACAACTATGACTGGTGTCATTCTCGCATACGTAACAAGTACACTGAATGTGCATAGTATGAATGTGCAAGTATGTGCATATTTGTAACCGTAACTATCCGAAGTTTATCCAATCTTTGTTTCTACGTGTATATTTAAATTAATTTTTGGCCAGCATACGAACTATGCGAAAGTGAGCTTCTCCTAATGGCTCGTAAGCTAGCAGTGATTGCCTGCGATTGGGGCAGCTAAATAATGATATGTTAGGTTAGTTTGGTTAGGATAGACACACAAAAATACAAAAATAAAATAAAAAAGGTACATTTCGAATTTGTATAATAAGGTACATTTGAAATATAGGGTGGGATTTTTCATATTTTGCGCACATCAATTCGATTATGCCTGTGGTATAATCATTATTTTCGAAAGAGCAAAATCTATATTTAGTGAAACGTAATTGGGTAGCAAAAGTTGAGTGATTGGTAGAACTAAACTTCCCTTTTCCTCTTTTTTATCGACCACTGAAAGCTCGCTATTATCTAACTACATGTAGATAAAAGCATGACGCTGCGCATCCTTAAATTCACGTAATTATCCATGCCTTAGGATTTTTTATTGGGTTATTCACTGCACGAGTGACTGACGTACCAAATTCTCCATTTAGTAAGACGATTTTGCTCGCTATTCAGGGCAGCACGATAATTTAATGCGCAAAATGCCCTTCTGTTTAGTTATTAAGAGGTAAAAGGCTTTGGACATTAATGCACATGTACGTAGCAACAGGGTTTCATTATCTGACGCAATAGGCAATTCAATGCCTAATTCAATTATCGAAATTGTACTGAGAATTAAAACCTATGTCACGTAACTACAGCGTTTATGGTATATAACGTCTCCTCTCGAGAGTTGTTTAATATATATTTAGATAGCTTTCGGGCTTACTGTAAAGCCAGCTACTTGTAGATAGATAAACGACTCACAGACTTTAACTTTGACCACAAGGTACTGCCTGCAGTATTGCTAGAAAACAACCGAGATTTCGAATGTACAATACTGTACTCTACATGTATAGCTTTCAATCTCTCGTTGACGTTCCTATATTATCTGTAACCTATCGATGGGAAGGTGATGGCAATTTCCTTTAGGTCTTCTCACTCGGTGATGATGCAGGGATCAAGTACTCTGAATTCTTCGAGCCTGTACCAAAGACACAAAAAAACATTTAGGACCGTAACATCTGGGACCAGATGCATGAGGGAACTCGTTCTCAATGATGCATAGTGATTCCACGATCATTTTTTAATTCCGAGTCTATTTTACATTACATTGACATTTATTTTACATCATTAAATTTATTTTACGTTTGTAATCTGCGCATATAGTTTATCTAATCTAAGCTTACTTGACCGTCCCTGCAGTCATCCGAGATATAGTCGTATATTATTTAACCTACGTGACCTTGGCTGAATTTAGAGCCTACCGAGTCGTCAGATTTCGCTTGAAAATGTTCATTTATGTTATGCGCATGTATATAGATTTTATACCGCGTATTTCGGAAATGAAAGAAGATACATTATACGTTGACCAATTGGACATGAGGGTCCAGTTTCTATAGGGTGTGCAAATTTAATTCCTAGTTACAGTATGTTATGACATGTTTCCCCCAGGCCTGGAAAACCTTCAAAAATCAGGGAAAATTGATTTACTTTAAAAAAGTCAGGGAAATTCAACAAATCAATAACATATATTGCATAGTTGGTTGTTGGTTAGCACTAAACTCAAGACATGACAAGCAATTCTGTAAAAGAAATTAAGAAAACTGATCTAAATTTGCTGTTTCCTCTAACAAAATTGTTATATGTCCTGTTAATATTTAATAAGCAATAAATGTGCATTTCTTACGCTGACATGTCATGGTTTTTGCATTTTCTCTGGCAAAGGTGGTCAGTGAAATTTCTTTTAAAACCTGGAAAAGTCAGGGAAGTTTAAAATGTCTCTGGGGAACCCTGTATAATGTTTACCTTTATAAATGTACGCACTATTTTATTAGTCGGTGTCCTTTGGTCTCTGTTGCTATTTAAGTACTCGTTCAAGTAGGCTGGCTGCAATTTCGTCGAAGACATGTCGAATGCCACCACACATTGCTCTTCAAGTCAGATGGGACACAAGTTGTATCGGTGGTAATTATTTCAGTGCTGCATAAGATTGGAAGTGGCGACTATCGGGCGTCCATCAGATGCTCCCTAACTCTATTATGACCTTACCCCCCCCCAACTTCCCCCCCCCCATGATGGATTGCTTTGTGATTTGATTGATTTAAGGTTATAGGCACATTCATCTTTCGTGGACATATCTGCACTATAGATTCTAATTCAATAAACTTTGTTATGACAAGCAAATATAGTAAAATAAATTTTCACAACTTGTGTTTTCCGATATCTCATGAATGGAGCAGATGCAGACCCTTTTCTGTTACATTGGTCAGAAATGGTAACAAGTAACCACTTTCTTTTTTATGATTCCAGCAACCAGGATTTTCGGTCTCGAGTAATAGATTGTCGATGTCATCTATGATGAAATTGCTTTTGATATATAAGTAGTTGCATTGCGTATGTGAACCAAGAAGGCGTATGATATTCTTCCTTGTGAATCTATAGGACGTATAGAAACAATGCGCAGCAAAATCCAGTCTTTGATGGTCTTAAATTCAAACTACTCTCATCAGCAAATATAAATAAAGATTCCTAGCTTACATTTCAATACGAATCCCCATCTAGAAATTAATGCAAACATTGGCTTCCTTTTCAAGTTTCCACGTGATTGTATAAATTATGAAATGAAAAATCTTTTAAATATTTCTGAAGATGAAACTCATAAAGCCCCATCTAGAAATTAATGCAAACATTGGCTTCCATTTTGCTGTTACATGTATTTACGAGTAGATCTTTTAATTCCCAAATCCTTTGCGGTGGGGAAGACTTAAAATAAATAGGAATTTGGTTGAATTAACAAGCGTTGCTCAAAATGGGGATCCAAGTTTATCAATAAAACAGCATGGGTTGTTAATCCGTGTGTTACAAGTCTTCTTCTACGTCGATTTTATTGAATTTCTGGTGGGCAACCGAAATCCCAAAATAGCACATGTTTCGCTTGACAAGTGAAGATAGAAGCTGTGGATGTATATTTTAACAGTATTGTTACGAAATCTGTTCGTCTTTAATGCCCATTTGGTTCATACTAGCCCTATGCCTGGCAGTTCTCGTGTCAACAACAGCGTTTCATGACTCTATCAAAAATAAACGGTTTATTTCCAGTCCACTGAAGAGCAACCAAAAAATCGACTTGAATGGTTTCCAGTAAGGGTCAGCATGTATTTAGGAAATTAATCTTTGGCTTTTCCATTATCCTTTATTGCCCGAATCTAAAGATTGGTCAACAACCAATTATTGAAAGATGGCATACGTCATTACATTATTGGTGTAGGTTTCTGTATTTTTAATACATAAACGGCACTATATATTGCTGGAGTTGCACGTTTCAATTGACTGGTTTGATGTAGTAAATAGCCAACGTTATTGCATGGGATATGAAATCGGAAGCTCACGAGTGACGAAATTGATTTGAACTGCCGGATGGAAAAATGTCTCCATATGGAGGCCATATTTTTTCCATTTATTTTGGCACTTGAACCCAAAGGAACAAGTAATTGGCAATGCATGGGCGCCATTTTGGCCCTTATTTTAGGACCAGAAAAGTGCAATGGGCAAAATGTGATAAACATGAATGGCGTTCGAATAAAAAAATATGTCCTTTCCAAAACTGATGAGGGAAGCAGGTAAAAACTACGTACATGTATTTGAAGAAAATGATTGCCCCTTTTAGGATGCACGTAAACATGACACCATACTGATCCATTTATGGAAATCAGTCATGACTTGGATAACTGTGTACAACTAGTCATTTAGCTAATACACCAAATGCAAAAAAATATTCATAAGATTAATAATTTCCACAAGTGGATAAATATGATATCATGCTCATAAGCAGCCTACAGGGGCAATAATTTTCTTCAAATGGCCTCCACTTGCTTCGCTGGTCGCTTTTTGTCAGGAAACGTTTTTTAATCAAATGTCATTCATTTTGTTCACATTATGGCCATTATATATATTTTTTTTGGTCAAGAGATTAAGGCCAAAATGGTCCTTGGATTATAAGAGTTAACGCCCTTTGGTTTGTTTCTTTGGATGCAAATGCCATAATACATGTAGAAATTGTATGGCCTTCATATATGAAAACGTTTTTTCCATCCGGTACATATGTATACTGTATGTCTTCCGCAAGTCGATATGATTGTTGTCAAATTGGCTTCTATGAATACAAAAATAGCATGTGAAATAATGATTTCTGGAAAAATTAATAATGAAAAAATGAGTTCTGGATTATAATGTATACAAAGGATGACTACAAAATCATGGTCGATATTCCTATTCTACCTGGACTAACGTTTATCCGAATTTTGGCCAATTTATTAAAGAATAACCAATACCAACAATGGAAACGTTTGCGTTTTTTCGTTCTTTCGTACATTTCTTTCTGGGATTTGTGCATGTCTGATATCATTTCAAATATCTGCTCGCAAACGCTAGTACTATTTGAGCTGCTCTAACTGTGATTTTGTGCTCATCTGTTCATTCAAGCTTTTATTCCTAGTAGATGACAATTTACAACGTACAATAATAGGAGCGAATGCACGTCTATAAATTAGACTCATGTAGACATGTACGTGTATGTGGCAAACAGACATTGCCGGATGTTTTCTCAAATATTATGTCATCCGGATATTAAAACTCTGGTTTAATTGTGAATGTCAACATGCGCAAAATGCGGGTTTGCTTTAGGGTTTTGTGTATCAGTAATGAAAACTGAAGGAGTGGTTGATGATGGTGTGCCCCCTCTTTAATCTTTAAAGCTTTTCAAAAAGCAAAAGATGAGAAAGTCATATGTACATGACGATTTCCAGGAACTCCTTGTATTTACATCTATGTATTCTTGAAATCGATCATTAAACGTTATATTTTAGCGAAAATGCAAGTTAGAAACCGGAAGTGTTGTGGTTTGCATCCCTTCGCCGATTTTGCTTCATTATGAAAAAGTACTAAGCCCCTTATGTTGACTCAATGTATTGGTTTCCTCTTAGCTAGTCTGGCAATGTAATGCATACACAGAAGGATGTTTTCACTAAATAAATTACGAAAGGACTCTGCAGATGCTTATAAAAGTGTAAAAAGCAGATATTTTTTTTCATTTCAGAATGTAGCTCAGCGGTTGACTCAGTGAATGATAAAATTGAAACGAGTACAGGATCGGCTTAATCACCAGGGTGCGCAGACATTAAACAAGAAAACTTAATTCGTTAAAAATTAGATTCAGGTTGTTTTTAAGTTTAGATTATTCCTTATTACCTAATTCCATTAAGAGGAAGAAAACTGAATTTATAAGCGCCAGTTTTCCATGTAGATAATGGTAATGTGCAACGCCGACAAGCGCCTTTTCATGTCTTGATTTTAATTATTATCGCATTAGAATAAGAAAATTGTCGCCCAAAAAAATTAGACAAATCCTGTTTTAATATGCAAAGTAAATTTTACAAAAAATAACCCCTTGCGGTATTTTAGGCAGACTCGCAGCAACAGTCTTCTGTAAGATGGGATTAAAATAACGATAACTAATTGACGGCAAGCTTTTTAAAACGAAACGGTAATAAAAATAAATTGCTCCCATGTGAGCGGAAATGCTGTGGCTGGAGACATTTTAAACGAATAAATCTAACTTTTTTGCCTCTTGACATGCCTTTTAGATTTTATTAAAAATGCTTCTCAGCCTCGCAACTTTCCATTCAAGTAATTGAAAAGTTATGAAAATTCATGTGTTGCAATCTGGTACGTGAACCCTAAAATTGGGAACGATACATTTTTGCAAGAAAAATTCAACTTATTATTGCTGTTTCTTGACTTTCAAGTTGTTTGGATAGTTCCATTCGTATTCTTTTATTGAATTAAAAAAAATATTTTCAATCAAAATACTGTGTGCTTTTCCGTGTACTGTGACTTCACCGAAGCTTCATTCCATATTTCAGGGAAAACCAGGGAATTGGTGAAAATTCATAAAAATGTCGGGGAGCTAATTGAATATAATCTTCATCTTTTATAAAAATTTGAGATAAAATCTATCATTTCTCTTATTCAAAACAAAATTTCACGTAAAATGTCAGGGAAATGACTTGAATAGACTTGAAAAGTTGTCATTGAAATCGACTTTGGAATTTGAGTGTAAGCTCTGTAGACAACTGTAAATTAAGCTGGATATTTCTTATATTGCCGAATTATTCAAGTGTTCTGTCAAAAAAACATGGTTACACAGTCAGTTCTTCTACATTTTAATTCATTTCTAATTGATATATTTACATGAGAATGTGATTGCTACCTTCATCGTGATTAAGATGAGATGGCATTTAATAAGATCGCGATGTGCAGTATTTAGCACTTCTTAATTGGCAACATCTTGGAGAATATGGTTAATTAACAAGCAAGAGGTATTTTAATTGTTGTTTGCTGTCGATTTTACAGACAAGATGCAATCAATAGATCTGATCTTCAAGTTAATAAGTTTGACTTTGCTAAAACTAGCATGTTTTAAATTGCTCGATCATATTTGAAAACTTTTCACACGAAGGTGTTGGGTATTTATTCTTATTAGAAATTCTAAACTCGTACGTACAAGGAAAGCGTTCTTGCAATTGCTTTCCCATTAAAAACCTGACGTCTTCTTCTGTAGATACAGGTACAATGTGCATCCAAGTGGAGTCAATAGGTTTCAAGTATCGATCCACGATATTCAGTGAGATACATGCACATTCAATGACTAGATATGCCAGGCTTCTTTTCGCTTTGCTTACTCATTAAGTTTTATCGGTAAATATAAATTGGTTTAATGATAAATGTCATCCTTTGAATTGCTCATTAAGGGAAGCGCAAAATCAAATAATTGCGAGCATTAAATTTCGGGAACAAATTCGATAAAACAAAAGTATGGATAACCGATGTTTGTAACTCTCGTAGGAGGACTCGAATTAAAATATGCTCACAGAGTGCTGTTTGTAAGGATAAAATGAAGATAATAATTTAATAAAAACACGAATAAACCGAACATGTTCGCAAATGAAGATCAACCAGCCTGAAAAATCGAAGGTTATCCGACGATTATAAACAGTATCAAAAACGTCTGGTTCTAGAGGATAATAAACTTTGAACTGTAGAAGCTAAGGCGCAGTTTGAATCACGAAGCATGTACGTGTAATTAGTGGGAAATAAATTGAATCGATTAATCAGTACATAGAATGGGTTAATGTCGGGCAATGTCATTTAAATTTTTTTGCCTATAGTTCAGTTGAAATCAGTTAATAATAAAGGTTGTAAAAAGTCAAATAGTTGATATTCTGTAATCGTTGCTATGTCCAAATACGAGTCAATCTGAGAGATCTTTTAAAGCAGACATTCTGAAAGCTGTCAGAATGATTCTATCTTGATATTCCTACATTGAAGCAATCTTGAAAGCAGCTTTTTTGATTTTTAATCACTGCATAGCTTTATTACAAGCGTTCTAAATTTTGTTTTAAAATACATTCGCGATAAGCCAGTATTTCTCGTTTTTATTTTGTGTCTTTCCAACCGTGAAAACGTTACAGCAACATCGAAAATTATACTGTAAAGTACTTTTGCAACATTCGTTCAGAGACTGGGCGTTGGTGAAACTGTTTGCCTCTATTTACATCTGAAAAAAAAATGAAAACCTGACTCGACATTGCGTTTGAAAGAATATTGAGCAAGTACCTACTTTCGTATAGTCAAAATCGATAAAACTTCTGTTCGTCTTTATAGATAGTATATGCTTATTTCTTCAACAATCATAAATAGGACTTTCATTGCCCAATTTCCGTCTTAGAAATATTCGCTCAATGTCAAGATATGCATCTAAATTTCCTTTATTGCCTATATGTTATAGGCTTTTAGTCAATATTAGAAGGTAATCTGTCAAATTAAACCTTACCTGCCAGAGGCGAAAGTGCTTTCTGGCATTATTGTTTCTACTGTTATAGCTTGTTCCGATATTAATTTTCGAAGATGACCCACAGTACTTGATAACACGCGTTAATGGGTTTTAGGGCCTAAGCCGCTTAACTACTTCGCCCACCTTTGTGTGCCTGACAACCTAGATAAATACCGTGTTGGTGTATTATAGTTTTCAGTTGGGAAGTTGCAGTGTTTTCTTATTAAAAAATTATCTGTTGAGCTTGGGCCCTCTAATTCCCCATATTAATTACATGCTTTATACAGTTTACTGCCAATACATCAATTCGATTGTGTTTAGGGGCAAAGTTGCCTAACTTAAGCATTACGTTCTGAAACTGAAATATATGCATATTTCTAAAAAGTAAGCTAAAACACGAATACAATTCCCAATTTTTTTAATATTATTTTTTAAATATTATTTACCATGACTTTATTGCATTTTAATCAGTGGAATAAATTTAAACAAATTAGCCCAGCTCTCAGCACCAAACCTCTATATTGAGTTATCCGATAAATCTCTTCTTAAAGTTATAATATGGCTGATGAGACGTCAAATATATCCACGCCTAAACGTATCTTGTTAACTTGACTCTATCACGATTTTCGAAATAATGTTCGAGACTAGTCTAACACCACTCCTTAATTGACTTTCAGAAATAAAACAGTAGCATCATCTTGCATGTAACGACTCTGGAATTTCAGTAGAGAGTTTGTAGAGATTTTTGTAGGTTCGAAAATCTTTTTCTTATAGTTATTTTGACCCTGGTTTCGGACCAAGGACATCCATTTTGGATCACGTTAGTAGACTAGCTCTTGCATTTTTTTGTGTGCGAGAGATGCTTCGTAAAACTGTAAATAAATAAGCAAAGTAAACATGACGTTTGTATAAACGACGTTTTATTTTTCGCATGTCTTGTAAACCCAATACGAATGCAACAAACGGTTCAAAAGAACGCATTCCGTTTGTTCATTTGGAGCTTTTCAAAGATCCACAAAGATCTGCAAAGGAATTCTTTACAAATTTTTTGAGAAACGAATTTGCTCGATATTTCCGACAATTTACCGAAAGAACATGGCTGGCTGCCCTGGGTTTATTCAATTATGACCGATACATGCATGGAGTGGTGGCATGTGATTAAAAAGTTATATTAATTTCACGACTGCTTGGCTAGACGATGTTACACTGAAAGATTGAAGCATCTACTAATGAGATGATATTTTTCAAATGTCTTCTTCGTTCAGTCAGTAAGATTTGTAACTTAAATTGTTTATATGCGTCACGTGTTATGGCTGCCATCATCACAATCTGTATGGATGGCCCTGTTTTAAAACCTTGGTCCAAATTTTATTGTTTCGCTTATTTTAACTCAATAAACTTAATACTGCGTTCTTCAAGTTATTCCTGATGAAGAACGTCGTGTTAAAATGCTATGAAGAACTTCAAAAGTAAGCAAAACAACAGAATTTTGACCATCCACAACTGCGGTTATTCAGTAGTCATGTACAAGTACAGTACATGTATGTCATTCAAATATTCAGATTCTTATTACAACTATTCTTCAAGCTTGTAATTTGTTTGTTACATGTACACTGTACATGTATTTTTAAAATAAGCTTATGTAATGAAAATACAGTGTTACAATTGTATTAATTGAATTTTTTTTCGTGAAATTGGAACGGATCATGTTGAATTAACATGGATTTGTACATATACTGTATATATGCTAAAACATGATTCGTTATACAGCATTTCGCTTTACGGCCTACTTTCTAAGAACCTACATGTATCTAGGCCGAAAATGACATTTAACATTCTTCAATGTGAGATACATTTAGTTACAAATTTTGGAAGGTTTGATTTTACCCTTTCAAAATGTTCCAATTTTTCGGACCACTCTACATGTACAGTATATTAATTTATACATGTATATTTTGCTTAATATTACTTAACCTAAGAATGTTTCGGTAACCTAAGAATGTTCCTAAGAATTATTCGGCTGCCTAACCGTCAATTACGAGAAGCCTACATCTGTAATGCAGCCGTCACAAAAAGGAAGAAAAAATCAAGATGAAATGCATGCATGAAAAGCATATTTTTATTCAGGGCACAGCTTGTTCACACATCGCATCAGATTAGGTGTAGCATCCTTGGGCGACAATAACGGCGAAGCTTATTTCCAATTGAAAGTTTTCGGCGGGGGTGATTTGCCAACGTACGTGTGCGTGTAATTTCTCTTCTCGAAATTCCATCAATCCTCATTTGCATATGGCGCCCAAAATTGCTCACTGCTCAGCGATGTTCCTTTGGACCACACGAGCTGCTTACCCATGAAGCTTCGCGGCGAATGCTCGTGCTCGGCGTTGTTCCATGCGTGCTTCATTTCACGTGCAGGCCTGGTCCACACAACACGCTTACTTTTCGATCTTGATCAATCAATTCCACCTTCCCAGCAGTATGTAGGGTAGAAGTTAACGTTTTAACGCATTTCGTGTTTCTCTCTCAACATGTCCAACAACACGTCGCTGGCGGATAATTCCACGGCGGTGGTTGAGAGACTGGCGGCACCAACTTTCAGCGATTTCGCCTTCATGAAAACAGTGGTGCTTGGCGTTATCGCCTTCGTCTCCTTCTTCGGCAACGTAATTACTCTGATTATCATCCGAAGAAACAAGACTCGGACAACGTCCACGGTCTACCAGCTGATTGCTCACCTGGCCTTCGCCGATGTCTTGGTTTCCCTGTTCTGCACCACCACCGAGGCAATCTGGACGTACACCGTGCAGTGGTACGCGGGGGTGGCCATGTGCAAGATGGTCAAGTATGCGCAGATGGTCAGCCTCTATCTGTCCACTTTCATCCTGGTGTTGATTAGCTTGGACAGATACGCGGCCGTCAAGTATCCCATGAGTAGAACCAACGCCAGAAGGAACTGCACTATCATCATCGTTGCCATTTGGATGCTGAGCTTGGCTCTGAGCGTGCCACAGGTAAGTTTTTGCCAATTAAGAATTTGTTCAAAGATTTGGTGATTCGAGTGAATTCCTGATGAAATTGGTAATTTGTTAACGTGTGGTGAAACTGTTTGTCATCCACTGATATCAGATCATAGTTGTTGCTATGGATGTTGAGCTTGCCTTTAAGCGCAGGTAAGCTCTTGAAATTAGAAACTGCTTTGATGGTTCAAACTGATGAAAGGATCGAGTACTTTGGCAATTTAAGAGTGTTTTGCGTTATAAGTTGCTGCGATAACCCATTTTAAATTAACCGTACTATTACTATAGCAGGGTGTCTACCAGTTATGGAAGTAATGGGAGTCACGAATTGAATTTCAGGTCATGGAAGTCATGGTAAAATCACGAAATGAAATTCCGGTCATGGAAAAGCAATGAAATGAAATGCATGTCAAGAAATTTACATCTGGGTCATGGAAAATTTGCCTTTGATTGGTTCACAGATAAACGTTTGGGTTGTAATGCATTATTTGTCATCCAGTTTTGCAAAAAATTTGGCCTGATGCGTTTTTTGTACCAAAGATCGTGTCAGCACTATGGCAGAGGATATTTATGAAAATCATTATTTACTGATGTCATAAAACTTTAACGGCACCATCTTCTAATTGGCATTGAAAAAGGCATGGAATTTGCTATACCAAATCCAGTAAACACCTTGTATAGTCGAACACTTGATCATTCTGACCAGGTACTTATGTCTTAGATCCATAAGGCAGGTTAGTATGCTAAATTGGATAATTGAATTACGTTGACTGAATTTCCGAAATTTCTTATAATTTGAATCATGGAGTTGAACGCCATCGTAAAACCATCATTGAGATTTTGTGATACGAGCTAAGAAAGAGGAGTTGGGAGAGAAAATGATATAGCTCTTCCCGATTCCAGGGATTCTTCTTTGCACAAGGCAATGTAGGACATGCAAAATGGGCTTCAACCTAAAATACGGGTCGCATTTTCGTGGAAAACTATTCGATAAATCATTTTGCTCTAATAAAGGGGCAATTTCAATGTGGTTTTCTTAGTTTCAAGCGTCACTTGGATACCAGTTTTGCAGCGTTTGTAAGAGAAGAAGCATGTTGAAAAAAACCGAATCTGATGATTTCCTAGTTCTGGTAGGAGTTTCTTTTGGACCAAATTACACGTTTCTGTAGCGATTTCAGGAGTTTTTCATGCTCTTTTCTGCTATAAAAGCAGGGGTCTGCCTTCCAATGAATTTTGCTGGTGACGAATGACTCGCCAGTGTTGCAATGTCAACTAGCGCCCTTCAAGGGAGAATGGCGCGAAACCACCTGTACAATGGAAGGTGACACATGTACTCCCACGATAATTTCCAACTGAGATGAAGGGACTGTCTGGGCATGATGTCGTAATTGAAAGAACATACTGTATATTAAGCAGTGCTTCTGGTAGAGTAAAACCTTTGAATGGTCTAACGATATGCGAGCTTGGGATTGAAAGGTTTTTACAATTACTAATGAAATAAAATGAGTTTGGAGTACTTGCGCAACGATGAAACTTGAGCCAAGTAAGCCACAGTTTCCAATTTAAATGGTTCTGATTCTGCTTGGAAGCTTTTCTGTCGTCCTTATCTCAAAAGGCACACTAGTACATAAGAGCTAAACTGTGGTGTAAGACGCAAATTGCATTTTGGTTAAGTAACAACATCAACCCACGCTCCATAGTCTGTAAGCATTGCCACGCTTGCTTGCATTTTTAAGTAACTAGACTTTTAATTAACCGTGTTTGAATTCCAAATACCAAAACAACCTTTATGAGACCTTCAAGTGCAGATGAATTGTCGGAGTTCAGCGACTTGATCTTTCTGTTGTACCCTCCGGAATGTCAATTAATCTTTCCATGATGTAAATAAAATTTTGATCTAACTGGATTAGACAACAAGAATTCAACAGCCTAAATGGAATCAGCATTCTAGAATAATAATGCATTCCCAAATGTTACAAATACTACATACACAGGGAAACGTACCAAGAAAAAGTAATTTTCACCTTGTGATGATTTTTTTCTGAAAACTTAACGTTCAAGTAATAAGATTTTCACTTTTTTGACTCCCTTAGAGAAACCCTTCGATATTTTTCTTCTAACGTTCCTTGGACAGATGATGAACATTTCCGAGCAGTGCTGCACATCGTCACGTATCCAGTGAACGAATTGGCGTCAACTAAATAAGATATACCTGATTGATTATCAATTGCCCAGCTGTTCATTCGTCATTAATACACTGCAAGAGCAGTGGATGAAGTTCGCGCTGGAGACAGCGATTGTATACCCTTTGTGGTCTCATTATTATCGCCATGGTGCATTTTCAGGATATCTTGCTTAATTAAGAAAATGTGTTCTATTCCAGACACGTTATCATATTCACATTTACTGGCTAATACGAACCGCGCAGCTGTGTGAAAGCGTAATTCATCATTCGATGCTTGATGCATTTTTATGACAAAGTTGTACTGATCAAATCAGTGCGCTAAATCTTTATTAATAAAAAGACGAGCATGGAAGAGCATACAGCTTCATAAAATCCATAAAGAAGGGAAAAGCCATGGCATTAGTTTTAGGCTTTTTTGAGCTGAAGGAAAATATTGCCCTATTGGTTCACAAATGGTTGTGCTAAACAAAATAATTAAACTCTTTAAACTCTTTTGAGAAAGCTGTCTCTGAATTTTTTGAGTTGCTATCACGGTCAGCGCTGACAACTAAGATAACGAAGTCATTTTTATTTAAATTTATTCTGCATATTATATTTTTCGCAAAATCATTCCCATATAAAATCGTACAATGTGACTCCATAGAAGAAGGTATAAATAGCCTGCCGTTTTCAAAGACCTGTGAAACTATTTGCCTACATATTGTATATATGCTTCAATGACAGTAACATTGGCAAAGATTATTCAAGAAGTAGTCGTATTCAAGGAAGAAATACCCGAGGAATAAAACTCCCAAAAATATATTAGGCGTTGTATAGTTATGTATGTGATACGTATTAAGATATATTTAGTATTTAGGGATAATTCTTATCTAAGTGTAAGCTGTATTTGTTTGCTGTGCTTAAGTTTCCTTTCATAACATCTCATTATTGATAATGAGCCACTTTAATCTCAAATTTATGCGAAAAGCATTTATACGAAAAGCTTATTTGCCCAACAGTAATTACAAATATGCACTCTAAATATAAATTAAGTAAATGAGTATACACAGCCTAATGCCGTGCCTGTATGAAAACGAAAAAAAAGCTTGATTGCATGTGATACGTGATGGTAACCTGCTATTAGGGCTCAAAAATTACATCTGAATATTAATGAATGCAAACTAAGCTTACTGTTATAAACAAATTTGCAAATTTTATTTACATATATCAGAATAAATTTTTGTGCGTGCCATTGGTTTCGTGAATAGTAAACAATGTGCTATAGGATGTAACCTTACTAACTTCTCAAAAAGATTCGCATATAATCAGTTTGTTAATCTTCAATACCAATGTTTTACAACGATTCTAACCTCAAAGTTTGTTTGTTGTTTCAAAAGCTAGTTATATATGATCAAAAAATTCATTTTGACAAAAAGATTAAGCAAGAGAAGATAGTTTATTCTAGTCGTTTGCAATTAGTCTTCATTCATTACCCTAGGCAAATATGCAACCAATTTAAATTAATTCTAAAATGCATTGCTTATCTCTAGCAAATTTAAATAATTATCTCCATTCGAGTTTTTCTTCATTTGATTAAATTAAATCTAATTTATATGAAACCTATGAAGCGACAAATGAAATCGTTGTGTTGAGATCCGAATTCAAACCACCAGCATGAGCACGTATCATTTCGACGATGTACATTATCTTGGATGAGAATCTTCAGTCCTATTTCAAAGAATACGAAGCGTTAGAAGAATGTGTTTACGCCAATATTCACTGTATTGCAGTTCTACATTGCACAGTGTGTCTATAAATGACTGCAACGATTTCAAGAATTTTTAGCGGTCGTATAGCTATGGTAATCAAGTTTGATGATATAAAACTTCATGCGGAAATTTCATGAGTTGTTTTCGTCTCATCGGCTGTATTATTAGAGATATGATGATAGTTATATGATTGAAAACAAGCATCGCCAAAGCTTTGCTTACATTTTTTTGCAGTGAACTTTAAAAGATGCTCTTATATATTATCAAATTTCATCACCACATCTTCAATAATAATTACTACAATCATTTTTTCCCGATTCAGTGGTTTCGGGAATTTGTTTGCGACAGTATTATTAGAGATATGGAGATCGAGTTGCAATATATCAAACAAGCATGTCTCAAAGTTGTTTTTTTTTGGAATTTTCCAGTAGTGGTGAAATGTTTCCATTTCCGCCGTTGGGGCGCCAAGTCGCAAAATAGCATCTTTCCACTGAGCGCTCTCTAGTTTCGGAAGGCGGAAACATTTCATTGCCAGAAAATTCCAAGAAAACTTAGGGAGATGCTTGTTTGATAGCACCAAATTCGATCACCACAACTCTAATGATATAGTCGCAAAAAATTCCCGAAATCGTTGCCATCAATTATAGACACACTGTAGATTAAAAAAACATCAGTAAGTCTTTCGTTAAGATCCTGATCAAAACATGCTGTGGAAGGGAAATTGAAAACACGGAAAGCTAATAAGTTCAACTGCTACATGTATAAACAGTTTTCCCAAGTCATCGAAACTTCTTAAAAGAAAATTTTCCACTTTCGATTTGTTTCTTTTTCCTGATTTTGGACAGGGCATGTGTACATGTACGGTAACCCTCATAATCGTGTCTATCGAAGCATTTTTTCATCGTTCTGTTGCCAGGCTACCCTACCTACGTTTCTGTTACCATAATTTAATAGAGAACAATACACATCGCCCAGGCTATTTTATAGAAACTTCTATTAAATCTGTCATTTTTCTCCTACACAAATTGCATCAAATCGTGTGTAATTGTGCCTATAGCTAAACTCTAAATTCAAAATCACATTACATTCACTTGATTGGCACACTTGCCGAGGCGTTAGTTTGAAAATGTTTCTAAAGGCGTCTTCAATTCCTTCAAGGCTCTACACAAAAATTTCTGTAAAGACATTGTCTAGTGCTACGTCTTACAACATACTGAATGTTGTTAATTTACACTAGAGCAGGAATTTAAAATTCTCTCCCGTTGATTCTAATGATTTTATTTAGTGTAGTTAATGCATTATGATACCGTTGAAAGGTTTTGATGATTTCTGAAGCATCCATAATAACGAAAAGTTACGAGCCCACGCAAGGTTTGTCTATTGTGTGGTAAATGAACCAATGGGACATGATCTGGTGTCTACGGTATGGTTCTTGAATGGTGTTGCATAATGTATTCAATGCTTTGGATATGTTTTGAAATTATCTGCAATTCTACATCATCCGTATTCATGGATATTAATTCCGAACAATTTCCATCTGACATGGTAAGCAATTTGAACCGCATAGTTTATCTGCAGTATTAAACGATGTAGTTGATGATAATTGCAATAAATTATTAAAAATGCCGTCATAATTGGATAATTCGAAGTTTAAATTTTGTCAGGCGAGTGTAAAAAGCTGAAGCAGCGAAAATGTTTAAAACGGCATACTGTAGATAATATGGAATGTCGAACGATATATGGATATCTAATTTCGTGAAATATTTCCAGCTAATTATTTAAGCCAAATTAATTTTGCTGATGTCTCTATCTATTATGCATGCTCTTGGAGGTTAACTTGCATTTTGTCTGGTATTTTGCTGAGATTTATGGCGACGTTTGAAATTAAAGATTTACTTTAATTTTAGTTTACCCTATAAATAAACCTTTTTTTCTCCATTCGTGAAACGTCTGAAACATCCAATTTTTGTCTGACAAAGGCGTAAGTTGATGGTGCCTGTTACCAAAAGGCATACAGAGTTTCATTCGTGTTCCACCGATCTCTATATGTCTTGAAATATAATGGAAAATATAAGCAGTTCAATTTTCTCTGTGGGGACTGCATATATCACGTTTTCGTTCAATTTGAAATTTATTCATAAAGAATCTTCAACGTAGTAACAATGTTTGTTACGTCATCTTGACCCAAGTACCTCGTTATTTTGTGAAGGACGTTAAACATAATCGGAGATCTTTTTTAACCCTACCCTTCCAATCATGCAAATTCTTCGCTGCCCTAATTTTCATAATGCTTGTCAATATGAGTAATGCAAAGACGTATACTTGCATTTATTTCAGAAATGTTACATGTATATGCGTTACTATGGCAAGACGCTTAACGACATGCCCCAAATCCACAATAGGAACGCTTGCGATTGAATTACTGCTTCGAGAGTTACAAATTGTTCGTAAATCGAACAAATATAGCAATTGTTTGTCATTCGTTACATATATTAAATGTATACAAATCCATATCGCACACGGTTGAATGTTTTTCTCAATGTTTATAGCTCAAAATAATGGGCAATTTGCGCGACGTCTTCTAAAATTTTCAATTCGGTTTCTCTGAACACTGTATAGTGTATGGAAAATTTCCAATTGAGTTATGAAGACCTTTATGACCTTATTAAGCTGTCGGTTTAATTCGATTTTTAAATATACCAACTATATTCTTTTGCTACTGGGGGACCTAGGCTAATCGGCATCCTTTATAGTCTTATGTGTTTATGAGATACATCGATTTTCAAATTGTCATAGGAACAAGGGCCCCTGAGTCCCTGAGTACATTAATGAATAATTAGTTTATCGCAGTAAATACGTGAAATCTGCATCATTGGCAATTAAACTTTGGTTTCTGAATCAAAAGTAGTCTTATATTGAAAATAAATATCATTTGCATGTTTACTGCCCCATGGCATCTTCGACAATTTGGCAACCAATGAATGAGAATAAATGATAGCTATTTTCACTTTGTAAGCAATTTACCATCAGTTCATTGGCTATTAATTATTCGAAAATGCCTTGTATGCTTTAAAGTTTACCTATACAACCCAGCACTGCATGATACTCGCATTACAGCGTTTGGACAGAAACTTTTACTTCGATTTAATGGTGTGGTAAAACGTTAATTGAATAGTATAAGATTGACCATATTACAATTCAGTCATTTGGCCAAATTACTATGGTTCCAGTATGATGTGGGCACTCTGTAAATACGAATAAAAGGGTAATCATATCGAACTTGCAAGCCATACATGAAATATCACCATGACTACTTAACAAAGCTAACCGCAGTAACTTTTTCGTCCGCGTTCAAGTATTGCTAAGTAATGTCCATGAGGCATGATGGCCAAAGTGGAGTGCAGAAAATCAGCCATGCTGAAACATTCTCTTTAATTATTTGCGGGCCTGAATTCTTTAACGTCAACATCATAGTGGTTGAAACTTTGAAATGTACACAATGTGTAAAATAAGTGGAGATATGAAACATTTTCACACTGCTTAACCACTGTATTAAGTGCAATTTTCCCAGTTGGACTCTTAATAAACGGATTAACTTCTATAGGAAATTCCAATTGGACTTTTCATTGACTGCCAAAAACTCTCAAATTTCGTAATCTTAAGCTGCATTCGAAATCAATACAGTCGAAGTTTTCTCCTTCTGGAATAGCTAAGTGAAACAGACCGTTTTTAAAAAAGAAATGGCTACCACGCAATCTGGAAAATATCATAACTCCATAAAAATAAGCAACAATTTGTCAATATGCATGGCCATTTTGCCCCTTTTAATTTCCATCATACATTTAAGCTCTAGAAAAGGAATAATGGGATCTTATTCCATAAAGAGCTGAACGAATTCGATCATGAAAAATATCAAGCATGGGTGAAATCAATTTCTCCATGATACATAGTTGAAAATATGACATTTAACTGGAAAGAAAGGTGTATGAAGGAATTGTATATGCATGTATACTGTACTCTATATTATAATGCATACATCTTTTTATTTTCAGTGCATGGTATGCAATTATACAGTAGTAACAAACTAAAGAATATGTACGAAATATTGCATCTAGCTACATGTATAAGCCTTCTGCAATATACATGTACAGCTTTCATGAAAGTTATTTGAGGCCAAGTTGTGTTCTAGATTCTGGTGTGTAAAATAAATAAAAATGATAATAAAATCTGCAACCTCCTAAGGCTATCGGCTATTTTAAGGCTAAGCAGGTGCCATTTTCTCATATCATAATGTATTCCATTGAATCAATGCTATCGTTTCTCAGAAAATTGCCTTTCCAAGTTAAGTTTATTCATAAAGACATTTTGTGTAAATACGTTTTGCATTCGAAAATACAGCAATTTCTAAAATATGTATTAAATCAGTCTTTGGTAATGACCGTAGGCATATTGCCAATATACGGTACATGAGACGACATTTTGCGATTGTAGTTGTTGAAAATCCATTTGGAAAATCCATCAGGAAAAAAGTGTCCAATTTTAATATCCATTTAGCTGTGGTTTTGATAATAAACGAAAAACGAAATTGAATTTACTCGCAAGATTTAATTTATTGTTTTTGGGCAGCTAAGCGTCATCAATCCTTGAATACTGTCCACTAGGCATAATTAAATATATGCACATGTTTATTGTCATCCGAACCATTCCTTAAAATGAAGCTCCAGGAGTAATTTGAATACTTGAATGTGGAGAATTTGAAAAACTTCATTAAAACGGTTTGAAATCTTGAGTATAGGTTTTCGTTCGAGGAGAATTCGATTTTACAAATAAAGAACAGAATTGGTCTGGCTGAGCTCGTATTTTCCATTTAATCGTAAATCAAACAGTTGTTGACCAATAGAGTCAATTTCTCCAGAAGCGTGACCCATCTTGTACATTGCTCGACTAGCACACTTCAATTTTAAGCCAGTATACGATGCTTGAGTGTGTGCATACAAGTATACACGTACATGCATTCATTACCAGCTTTAAGTAAGGTCGACTTGAATGAGACGTAGGATTCTGCTAAATGGTTCCACATTTGATGATCTATCCGTGATCCTTTGGGAGGTGAATAAATGTACACGATAGGGTAATATTGCTTTCAGTTACATTTAGAAGTAAATAAATTTGAATATTCACCTTTCCATAACTACTGAAATGCAGAATTGATTAAAAAGAAATGTGAAGAAGCATTGCACATGATTGGTCGTTTTAGTAATGAGCAAATTAGCGATGATAACCACGATCAAATTCAGTGCGAAACTATGTATTTGCAGGACGTTTCGTGGATTGAACCACTTGTTGAGGTGCTACAACACGAACAATTTTTTACACTTTTTAAAAAGATCCAGAGGGATACACAAGTTGGGCAGAACAAATCAATGGTATGAAGCTACACCAATTTGACGGGGTTTTTTTAGTCTACGACGGCGCCACCTAGGTAATGCCCCTTCTTTTTTTACTTGTCATCCTCATGATATTGAGGCTTCCATCAATAACTCGTTATTGGTGGCAATTAACTAATATGTAAAGCATAAATTAGGAGTGCAATGGTATGTCTACAATTTTGTTGGATTGATTTAGTCCTTAGTTTCAGATGCAAAATTGCCCAGCAGTGATTGCTAACACTCAAACTCCAGTCAGGATAAGCTAATTAATTTAAGCTTTAGGTTCACAGAATAGTTTACTCTTGGATGTCCACAAATTAAATTTTTCTGGGAGAATTCACTTGTGTATCCCTCTGGGTTTGCCACCCAAACTTTTGTTCATTTACCTTTTTAAAAAGTGTAAAAATTTGTTCATGTTTTAGCACCTGAAGAAGTGGTTCAATCCACGAAACGTCGTGCAAATAAATAGTTTCGCACCGGATTTTATCGTGGTTATCATCATTAATGTACTAATTGTACCGATCGCAATCAAGATGACTCTAAACTAGTAATGAGCAGTTCATTTTTATATAAGGCTCTACAAGGCGTATATAAGGCGTACATGTATTTACTTTCATATCTTAACATAACTTTCTTATGCAGTGGAGTTCGTTTGATTGAAAATTGGACTCGTTGGCCCAACCCATAAATTAATGGCTTACACGATTTTCTGCCCTTCTACTTAATAACTTTTCTATTTTTCAGTAAATTTCAAAAAAATGTAGTAGTGAATACCGATATCTGTTTTTAACACGTATATCTCATTCAATTCATGAATTGATAACACGCCAAATTATTTTTTTGAACGAGCACACATCTTAAATGAATGATAAAGTGATATGTCATCGTTTCTCAGATTTATTGCCATTAGGGTGAGGATCTTACTGAATGAAACCATCAAAGTGTTTTTATTGAATAAGTTATATCTACTTTTATCCGCATTTCTTATTTAGGGTTTCCGAAAAATAATGGGGCAGTTTTGCGTAATAATACTCAAAACCCCACCATTACTTTACAGAAACCCCTTATTACTCGTAATTACATCACAACCCTGCCGAAAAATACATATAAAAAAGTTATTCCAAATTCTACTTTAGTTTTTATTCTCGTTATTAGGCTATATAAATTAATTTTGAGTGTAAGTTTTCAGAAAGATTATAGCTCCAGAACGAAGCTGTAGCTTGTAACGCTTATTTATGACCCTAAATAGTTCATTAGTATGTAGACATTTCGAAAATTGATCCTTGTATTTGATTAAATGTAGTTAAATACATATGTATTTAGAAAAGTTAATAACGTTAGTCGCTAAAGGACCTGCATCTATTTTAATTACTGTTTTCAAGAAGGTTGACCTTTAAATAAAGTCATTGAAGTTGATGTAAGCCATAAAATCTAATTTGGCATGCAAATATTGTAAAATTTCATGCAATTTTTACATTAAAAGGCCTGTTTTCCATTCTCAGAGCCGTGTATATACACCAATTAATAACCTCTGGGACATTTTATTAAAGTATGTACGACGGGGGACGCAGACTGATATACCTTAATTAAGTTTTGCATTTGCTGGTGAGTGTAGTTTTCTTCTGGAAAATAACCTCGCGTGACTTATGGCCGACATTAATATACAGCACTGATTAAACACGGTTATAATTAATAAGGAAAATCTAAACAAGTTTTATGACTTCTCTGAAATCCTTCGCATATACATACGTGAACTCGTACGTGTATATTGATTGTTTTTCTTTCACAATAAGTTATTCAGTGCTATTGGCGCAGAAATATTTCGTCGCAGTATTGCATTTAGGAATGGTTTTTGCTTGGCTACATCAAACCATGAAATCGGTCTTCTGTATTCATGAGATAGAGAATTCTATTAACGGTTAAAGCAAAAATTGGTGTAAAATGAATGTCAAGCATGAAGCATCAGTGCTGCATATTGTTCCTTCATTTGTGTAAATAGATGTTGATCAAGTCTGCTGCCTGTTGGCGGTTAAATAAACATGAAAATGCAGTGTATGAATATGAAAAAAAAAACTCATTGTCTGAAATTTATACAAGTTTCGTCTACTTTTTCTTCAGGCTTGAACATTTTACGGCGATTGAATAAAGTATCGTTATTAACGGATGCTGCAGACGTAAGCAGCTTGTGTAATTAGTGTGACAGATTTATGTGGACAAATATTTTTTTCTGAAAATTGAATGCACCAATAAGCGAGCTTCATCCATCATCACGATGCTTTCATGCCTAAATAGGTATTATAATGGAAAGTCGACTCAACACACCCATAGCGCTTTATACGGCCGCTCGTTATATGGCGTTTCGCTATAACGGCCTTTTGGATTTATGGCAATGTTTCGTTTTAAAGCCAAACAATTTCACTATAACGACCATACGGACCATTGACCATAGCAAAACGGGTATATCTGTTATCTCATTTGTTCTAATAGAGTAGTTTGAAACCTAGGGCAAGCAAAGGCAAGTATGCCAATCATCATCAAAATAAATGCATTACTGCGTTTTTCAAGTTCATCCTGATGAAGAACGCAGTGTTAAAATGCTAATAAGAACTTCAAAAGTAAGCAAAAACATGACAAAACAACAGAATTTGGATCAATTTTTTTAAGCCAGGACCATCCACAACTGCAGATATATAGTAGTTTGTATGTTATACAAATCTTCAAACTCTGATTAGAACTATTCTTCAAGATTGTAAATTGTTTGTTACATGTACATGTATGTAATGGAAATATACATTGAATTAACATGCATGGGTTTATATGTTAAACATGATTAGTTATACAGCATTTCGCTTTACGGCCCACTTTCCAATAACCAACATGTATTAAGCCCTTATAGCGAGGTATGGGTGTATATTGTTATTGATGGGAATTTTTATAGCATTATAAAACATTCACATTATATTGATCGATTGAAAAGCTCTAAAGGTCAGGAGAAAAATTAAATTTTTAACCTGGGACGCATGGAAAAGTCGGGGGATTTTATGTGAAGGTAAAGTTGTGGGAACCACGAAGACGAACACCGACCTTTACGGAATTGTAATTTTGTGTGGGATAACAAGAAGGGTATAAATGTGATGCGGTTTCTACATTAATTTCTGTCAAATTCGCCTCTATTTCAGGCGTATAACATGATCATCTTGTGTTGTCAAATTGTCGCAGCCAGTGCTGACAGACATGACAGGGGTCTTAAGGTTTTATTCCAAATTGAACTAAATTTAATACTGACACAAGAACTATTAGGATGGGAGGCATAAATAAGTCCAGAACAAATTGGAGGCCTTCGATTCTCAGTGACCGTCAATTATATTACGATCGAAAGCTCTTAGAAACTTGTTTTATCAAAACTTTTATTATAAAGATGTTGCACGAAACTAATTTCTTCTTACATTTATTTACATAATGTAAAACGTATTCGATGTTTTTTTCTGCTTAAAGTTCTGATACTTAATGTATTTATTTACCCAAGGGAATACCTCAATGACGGCGCAGATTTTTCAGCAAGGTCTTACGTCTTACTTCTGGACCGTGTTCGTCTTCCTTCATACCTATCCATTTCCATTCATGCAGAAATTCCATATCATTGATTTACAGTAAATCAATTTCGTGTTTTCTTTAAGTCGTATATGCAGTATCGTACGTGTAGTTTTAGCGAGCATTTAGCTTTTGCCAATTTGGTAAACATTACAAGATTAACATTTGCAATCCCACTGTTCTGTTCAGCAATTTCGAATTCTCAGATCTAATTCTCTATATTTTATTACATGTATCGGAGTTGGATGACACCATGCACCTAAATTTTCTCTATTCCTTATATATCAGTTTATGGTGCACGCTCATTCTTGGCTTGTGTTTAATATTCACTTTGATCATACCTGTATATGAACCTTTATTTATGAACTGCTTGTATAACAAGTTGTTTCGAATTTCAGGACAACCCATTATAAAAAGCCTTTATGTACTCGTTTCTTAAGGGACAATTTTCATTAAAGTAATCTTTATGCAGACGCAAACAATATTAGTATAACCTCGTACGTGTGCAAGTTCGTGTCTGAAAATTATAATAATAACTGTCACTGGTTTTCAAATCTACAAATGTCAATAGCAATACCATTGATTTGTTCATGTGTCTTTTTCGGCCTTTTTTAAATTTCTGACAAAAATGCATTCTGCGTTATACAAAGAGATTTTTCTTCATGCCAAAGGAAATTGAAAAACGCAAGTTTTTTATCTACATGCAAAGTGTACAGTATGTTGTTATGCTAAAAGACAATTTGTACGCAGTCGAGCCGAAATCACTGTCCCCGGGGTATATACTCGCTATTATTTCGTTTCCAATTTAATATTTCATTCTTCGAATATCTATCACTGTTAATAATATCCGCTTGCACTTTATGTGAAGAAACGTCAACGGTATGCCTCGTTCGTTTTAAGCCCAAAACAATAACCAATTGTTGAGAATTTTACTCAAATCAATTTTTTACTCGAGGTTAAGCATGGAACAAAACTCGTGTAAAACCCTTAATTTTTTTTAAATTGCCAGAGGTCCATTCAAAATTTACGAAATAGTCTTGTCAAGGCATTTTATTCGGACAAGGGATTGGCGCAGGTACACCAAAGTAATGTGATTAAGGAATGTTAATAATTCAATTTTTGACAGTTGATGTGCTAATTTTATTTATGCTGTACTTTCGTTCACAAAACTATTATCAGTTTTAATTCGATGCATTTTCCGTCATTATTAGACTAACACAAGTTATGTTTTGATTCCCTTTAAACGCATGTTAATTCAGCAAATAAGTAATTGACAGGTTGTTTGCTAAAAATTCGAGTTTATTATTTGATTAAGAAAATCTCTTGTTCGTCGCTCTGGAAGTATCAAACTTTAAATATAGCAACAGCTCAAATTTCTCCTGCCTTTGCACATTTATCGATTTCATCCTCAAGATATAGCTATAAAAACAACTTACAAGGTATTAATTAAGTAAGTACCGCGTACTGTAAAATGAAAGCGGAAAGTTACATTTTCTAATGCTATTATACGCAACCTCTATTATACGCAATACACACCATTGTGATGTTAGTCAAGCATAAATATATTTGTTATCGTAATTTGAATTTCAAGCATTCGTTATGCATAATACATGGACTGGTAATTAACTCGAAGTGGGATAACCGCTTAGTGGTTATTTAAATATTAATTGTTTGTGGGTGACAGCACATTAACGTCAACTTGCTTTGAAATACCCTTTGATGTACATGGAAATTAAGCGAATAGCTATCCAACCATAGCTACATGTATATAGCGATTCTATATTTTAAGGTAGTTTTCTGAAACATTTTGGAAGAAATTTTATTGCCGGCATCATGGATTAATGAGACTATGGCTACATGTTTGTTTCGGTGTTGAATTGCAATTGATCGCTGTCTAAAATTTCCTTGTCGTCATATTTAATCAGACGTAATGATCACAAATGAAAATTGAGCTTCTATTGTATCTGCGTGAATATTAACATTGCTAGTTTCATTCGTTTGTTTTTGGGAACTAACCACATTGCTGGAATTGATCGAATCCACTTTCATAAGAACAGGGCCTTCTACTATATGAAATACTTGTCCTAGCTCTGTACTGGCAAACTTCAATACCTGTTTAAGATAACTTGAGTCGTAGGTCGAAATCGGTCTTTAAGTGCTTTTCCTGGTTCATTTCATTTTCGTGCAATTGATATTTGAGATGTGTACTAACTTTCCAGCTTAAATAACAACAGCAAATATTGTGTAAGAACTAAATTGTGGTAGCAAGCGGTGAAAACAAGTCATTGGTACGATTCAGAGTTTATTTTGTTATAGGTTTTAGGAATATTCTGTATCGGACCTACGTAACTTTTTTATATAACCCCTAGTTAAATGTTACTGGGCATGAACATATTTGAAATTGGCCATATACATGTATTATCTAATTTGTAAACATGTTCTGTATGCATCCAAATATGGTCCTATTCATAGAGACCAACTTCTGTGTACTGTATATGAACTTGATAGTCAGTTGTGGCTAAATTTTAGTGTCATGTACTGAGTACGAACATTTTCCACCTATTGGGAAGTTTCGCTGCCCCTAACCGCCAGGCAATCACTGCCAGCCTACGAGCTGTTAGGAGGAGCCCATGCACTTTCTTATAGCCCTTATTATAAATGTGTGCAAAACAAAACAAAAATTAAATCAATTTCCTTCAGCGGATTAATACATGAACGATCTGTGTATACGTGAATTTCATGTATTCATGCATGCAATAGTGTTTTAGTATACAGCTTACAAGTTGTTTTTAAACTAAAAATATTTTTTTCTCCGTAACATCGCAGTTTAAGCATTAAGCTTACGTAAAAATGATTGTTGAAAGACAGTACTTTTATTCAAAATAACTTTGCTGAATTGAACATGTACTGTACATTGTATGCTGACTTTTCATACAAGTTTTGAGCAAATACGAGCGTATACAAGAACATGATTTCATTGACAGTGAATGAAAATGAATGACTAGGCTATTAAATGGCAGAAGGTACGAGAAGCACTATGCTTGTAAATACAGCGCTTCAGTGCCTAAACTGAATGCATTTATGCGCATGGACAGATTTTATGAATAGCATGGCGTCCATTGCTGGCTCTTTTATCTCGGATTAAAGCTTAACGGCTGTTTACGGGTGAGTGCTTGTCATAAAATTTCCATTTACGAATTGCCCTCATCAAATTTGCCAATCGTCCGGTTTGTATCGCACTTTTAGACCATTTATAGGCTCTGAAGAAATGTGCTGTCTTTTAGAAAATTCGTTTCTATAGAAACAAGGTTTCTCAAGAATTTGTCTTACTTATCACGCCTGACCTCTTCAAATAACCATTTTCGCCATGGTATTCCACTCTATTAATCTCAACGCTTAACCTGCAATATAATGCGAAAAAGTTGAACTTTTTTCACCATTGAATGACACCCTGTACGTAAATACTGATGGATCCTCCCTTAAAAAAATAAATAAAAAACATGCATTGCCAGCCAGATTGGAAAAAAAAAGTCAAGTTTTGAGAAGCAATATCTACCGGATTTTCAAAAGAGCAAAAACTTTATGCGAGATAAGTATTCAATAGTTACCTTCTCTCCCTACCCCCTTATAAGAATTTATCAAAGAGAAAATTTTCTGGCGTTTTTGCCTTTTTTGTCAAAGTGAATTACCTCAGTTGGTACTGCTGTGCAACTGCAGTGATCGATCCAGTGCATTTAAAGCATTCTGAATTGTTGGTAGGTTTTAGAAAGCTATTTGCAACGAAATATGAGGATAGATTGATTTCTAGGTAATTCGAGAGTGATTTCTAGTCACTCAGCGTTTTTTTTTAAATATTCGCGAAATTCGGTGGAGTTCACAACATTATTAACGTACATTCAAAAATTTAGTTTTTTTGGATAGAAATAAAAATAAAACGCGCACACAACACGGTAAAAAGCGGGAATCAAAATTTATCCGCGACGTTTCGATAATTTAGCATCGTTTTCAGGGGCTATAATAACAAATATAACAAATTAATAATTGATGGAGAGGGCAACCTCCAGAAAACGAGGTAAAGCCCGATGTATGGAAACTACTGAATCCTTTTAGTTGAAAAAACAAAGAGTTAGAACCATAAACGTGGACAACTACAACAGGAAAATTGTACCTCAAAAAGTTACAAACATCATAGAAAATTCAAGCAAATTCCATGTCGAACTTTCCAATGTCTTCCCAGCTTAACCACACAAAACATAAATTAATACGATAATAAAAAAATTATATTTCTTATATAAATAATTTACATAAAAATATAAAATTTGCCCTGTGTACAGTATTCCTACATTCGTATCCATTGTTAGACATAAGTGAAACGAGATTCGATTAAAACTTGACATGTTTTGACTTCAGATTTCCAAGAATTACGACTTTCAAAACAAAACTTGCCTCCTAAAGGGCTGCTACACTGTATGGTATTTCAATATACAGTTGTCTGAATTTAAATTTGGCTCAAAGAATAATTGGGACCCACAATACTATTTATATAGGATATTTCTCAGTTATTTTTATTTATATTGATATCAAAATTGTGGGACAAGCAGATTATGCTTGTATTTTGAAATCACTGTTTTAAATTGTTTTATATTTAATCTTTAATCATACATACACTCTACTATATAATTCAATGGGTTTAAGGAAATGGCTTTAATAACGCGAGCAATATAGACGAGATATTTCAAACTGGTTTCAAAGTGACGAATCCCATATACTCTAAAAGTATATGTTAATGATAAACGTTCACTTGACCTCATTTGTGACACTATGGCAAAACCAATTTTTCAAGCTTATCGTTGTAAGTCAAAGGCTCTGTCGGTGAAATCAATTGCTGACTTTCATAATATGTCGTTTCATAGCTTTTGGCGGACATTAAATGCAGATCGATATTACAATTCCTGTAATCAATCTAAATGCTCATAAATCAAAACTAAAAAGCATAGCCATTTCATTTATACGAGGGCAGTTCAAAAAGTAAGGTAATTTATTTGAAAAAGTACGACTCGTTATTTGATAAAATTTAAATATATATTTGTAGAGCATTTAATACTCTATTTTTCCACATAATCCTCACAGTTATTGATGCATTTGTCCCATCACGTTACAAGTTTCTGCATATCATCATTTAAAAATGTGTTCGGTTGCCCATAGAGCTAATGGCGCCCACTGCACTTGTTGTCATTGAGATGGGTCCGACCGCCATTCAATTTTCACACCATTTCCACGCTGATTTCCATGAAAGACAGTGGTCACCATACACGTCGACTAATTTTTTGTGAATTTTTTGAATGGTTTAAGCTATTTAGCCATAAAAAACGAATAACATTTCGCACTTCTTAAATTATGAACATTACCGAACACATTTTACAATGATGGTACGCAGAAACTTGTGCCACGATGGGACAAATGCAATCAATAACTGTGGAGATTATGTGGAAAAATATAGTATTATATGCTCTACAAAGAGTATTTTAAATTTTGTCACATAATATAAGTCGTCTTTTTTAAATGAATAAATTACCTTACTTTTTGAACTGCCCTCGTATCATCGTTCGGGAATATCCATGGCTATATTGACTACCGTACACAGCCAAGGATTTGAAAAGCTCCAATAGTACACTGTA
This sequence comes from Kryphioiulus occultus, assembly GCA_034687865.1. Classification (NCBI taxonomy): domain Eukaryota; kingdom Metazoa; phylum Arthropoda; class Diplopoda; order Julida; family Julidae; genus Kryphioiulus; species Kryphioiulus occultus. Next base: position 59,364 of record JAQGAF010000092.1, read on the forward strand.
CATGTACGTGTTAATTTCTTGTCATTGTTCAGCAACACCTGAAAGGATCTCCACCCAAAGGGAAGAAAATGTGAGCAAGACCAATATGACAGGAAATTATTTGATTTCAATAGCCACAAATTAATCACACTGAATGATGGCAGCATGAATTATTTAAGTGCATACACGTGTTTATTGAGGCTCATTGAAACTACGTGTATGTGCCTTTATTCAGTATGTGCATTTTAGAAGGCCCTTAAATATTCTACACATTATTCTCTGCCCAAAAAAGTGCAAAATACGTACTGCATATCTCAATCTTACTTGTATAGAAGATAATAATGGCACCTGTCATAGCTGTCGCAATATATCCTTTTTCTTTTTGATTTTTGTTCCTAATTTAACCTAGCCTAAACCAACCTAAAATGGTAATTTCTTTATTTAGCTGCCTTTACAGAAAAAGGCATAGTACAGTATAATATTGATTTATTATTTGTCTACATGAAGTACATTACCAGGTCAGACATCTTTCTCCCACTTACAGTGTATGTATTCGTTTATAAACGTATTTCTGCATTTTAATAGCAATTTAATATCCTCAATAGTTTACACATACTAATTACAAAATGTACGAAACGTACAGTGCTTATTATTTGAGACAAAGTATACGCATTTGAGATCCATAACGATAAAAGGGTGCTGCCATTTACCCTAGGGCTACTTATCGAATGCAAGTTTGTTTTCTTAGAACATCTTAAAACTTATGTAAAATTAACGCAACTTTCCTGCAATAACAGGCCTGAGGCTTAATATTTATAGCCATTCATAACTCCAGACTATATAATTTGAGGGTCTCGTTATGTAAACTGGGGGGACATTTGAGAGCCTTGCAGCTATAGAATTTCGTTCATACAATTTGGAAAGCTGCATAAAATGAATAGACTTGAAATAAACGTTAATAATGTCACAAAATCGACTACGGCATACTGAATTGAATATTGCAAAAAGTACTTAGAAAATAATTGAGTCGTACGGTATAGATGCTCAAGCTGTTCAAATTCATCTCTCTGCAAGTGTAGCAATTCAGTTGTTGAGTTTTATGTTTATAGAATGGAAACAAAGTCTCCTAGACAATTCCCCGAAATCTTCAATATCCTCTTAAAAAGTAAATGTAAGGCAGGATTAAATTGAAGCCATGCATGATACTCTTTAAAGGATATATGTACATGTATGTCATAGTATAGACGGACGATAATATCCATATATCCATCGACGCACGATGATGTCTGAGTTTGAGACATATTGTGACAATGGAAAAAGGGTGTACTATGACATATGCCCTGCTCCAGCATAAGCACTATTTATAAGTGGGCTTCTCATAATGGTTCATAGGCTTGCAGTGATTGCCTGGCGTTCAGGGGCAGCTAAATCTGAAATTACATATTCTATTCTGGTTTAATCGGTGCCCATACACAAACAGTACACGTCCATGTACCTGTAGATGCTATGCGGTGGGTGGGCAGGCACACTGTAACGAAGTTTATCTAATGATTTAATTGAAAACCATTGGTAACCCTTTGTCTATTCGGAATTGGGTAGTCGTCGTGCAATTTTGGATATATATTTCACCTCTGCCTTTCCTTTTATTGAGATCTTTATCATTTCAAGCTGCTTAAATCGTTCGCAAATCTTTTCAGAACAATTAGGCCTACTCCAGATTCTCCACATTTTCATTTGAGTGAGTTTCGGGATGAAACCATTTGAAAGGTTGTAGCGAATAAATTGCAATATCATCAGTAATATATACATATGATGGTTGAATAATCGCATAATAAGCAGTCGATGATTAACTTATAAACTCTGTCATGACCATTAGAAATAAAATTTGCAACCCTGGAATACTTGAAGTAGATTTGCGTGTGTAGCTATGGGTAGGAAATAGAAGCGTGACTCGTATATACATGTATTGATGTACTTGAGTTAATTGCATGCACGTATTATACAGCACTTGATCCTTTTCGATAAGTTATTTCATTCAGCATCTTTGCATTCAAGTCTCAATAGTGTGCATCTAACCTTTCTTATACGTGGAGTTATATTTGGGAGGCTATTTACATTACTCGAGTAAATTGAAATAGGTTCGGTTATGTAGGCGAGGTATCCCTTACAACAAATACATGTATCTTATCATTTATACATGAGTGATGGCTTAACCAAATTGCACTTGGGAGGGGGTCTAGCTTCAATGAGGTTTCATGGCGTTACCTGATGGAACAATGCAATATATTCTTGACCTTCCTAAGAAAAGAAGGCTTCAAACTTGTCGTGTTTTTTTTTTCTTCAATGGAATGTACATGCACATGTAAATGTCTTAATGAATGGCTTAAATATGAGAAAATTGACAGCAGCTTCTCGTTTTTGTTTGCTTCCAGATGTTTATTTTCGACGTCCGTCAGGGTCCCTTCATTGAAGTTTTTTATCAGTGCGTCACCTATGACGGAATCTACTCTGCCAAATGGCAAGAACAATTTTATACCACTTTTACTCTACTTTTCATGTTCATTCTTCCGCTATTTATTCTCATCACCGCCTACATTTGCACATTTCGGTCAATATCAAGTAAGTGTTACTGTTTGTGTGTTTATTTCGTAGCATTTCAAAGTAGGCCCAGTAGGCGTTTATGTATATTTAGTTGGACTTTCTGGCGTGGCTTCGAATTTTACAGAAACTTCAGCGTAAAGATATTCTGATACTCAATTCAGTTTTTTTCACGCAGTTTATTAATATTGCGTTCAATTGAGTTCAGTCATTCTGATAAATTGGTCATTCTGATAAAATATTGCGTGTAGCATCAGAATTAGTGAATCCATTCACTGTGGCGTGTAATCATGATTTCTTCATTCATTTGCCTATAGGAGGAAACTGATTAAAATGCCTCAAAAAAGAAATTTGTAATTAAAATCCTACCATTTTTCTTTCACATTTGGAATGCACTTATGAGATATCTTGGATGAATGCTAAAGAATATGTCGCCAAGAAGCCTTCAATATTCATATTAGCGCTGAAAGAGTAATTTCCATTCACTGCACATTAAAAGTGACGAAAGATATTTAATTACTTAATGCACTGTTGATTCGAGCTTGGATTCACATTTAAAAAGGACTTACTGTATATAATAAAATGGGTAGGCTGCTTCGTAAGTTTTACATTTTCCGTGCATTTTTTACATTTGGATGAACTCTAGTATGATACCTGTAAATTGTGGATATCTAACAGTGTATACAGGGTATTTACAAACTCTACATGTCGATTGGAGTGTAATGGCACCTTTGTTCATCCTTTTAATTTTTTTGGCAAATACTATAATTACCACAGTAGCTATAAGAAAGTGGGCTTCTCCTAACGACTCGTAGGCTGGTAGTGATTGCCTGGCGGTTAAGGGGAGCAGGCTAAAAAGGCTAAATTTTGATAGTTTAAATATAAATATTGTGCACATTTGGAGAAAAGGCTGACCATTTCAACGAGCTATCCCTCACCTTCCCAGTCAAAAGCATATGCATCCACTAGGAGCAAGTACCAAATGCAAAATTGTCATTAATTGCTGAAATGAAGTCAGTTGTAAACTTTTGTTTAATTTACCGTTGAAATTACGGCTTGTCCTACTCGTGTATGCACTGCTCCAGCATAGCCAACATGAAAAAGTGGGCTTCTCATAACGGCTCGTAGGCTGGCAGCGATTGCCTGTGGATTAGGACAGGAAAATGAATTTCATTTTAAGTTAATTTAGGTTAGGTTACGTTAGGTTAAACACAATAAGCACTCACAAAAGAAAAAGACTATAATAGGACAAATTCCGGCAGTTAGGACAGGTGTCATTCTTGTCAACTAGACAAGTACATTGTAGGCATGAAGTATACAGGTAGTTTGTGCAGATTTGGAGCAGGAAATACATGTATGCCGTAGTACTGACGACATAAAGGCGCCTTCAGACTGCCAACACATGCGTTGAAAAAAGAATGCTTAGAGGTTGCATGACGTCATTTATAACGTCGGTGCTACTAAAACTACGAAAGTAGGCGTGGCTAATCAATTTCAAATTTCCACAACTTTCGACACGCAGTATGTTTTGCGATATTAGTATCCCAGAATGCAGCTCGAGCACCACATTCCAAGATGGCAGCATCTAGAAATGGTTATACTGTAGGTGGTTGGCTATGTAATAAATGTGCATGAAGTTCCCTATGTCACGCGACATAGTCTAGAAAATGTGAATGGTGATAAATGTGCCTGGTTTGGTTGCAGAGAGTGAAGGCAGCTTTCGTGGCGAGGCCACTGAGACTCAATGTGGAATTATTCGCCGAAAGTTGCTTCGCAAGGCCAAGACCAAGTCGCTGGAGCTGACGGTGGTCATAGTGCTGGCCTTCATCATTTGCTGGACGCCCTATTACGTCATGATGATCGTCTACATGTTCTTGGACCCCATGGAAAACGAGAGCATTGACGCCATCCAGTCGCCCATCTTCTTCTTCGGCCTGTCCAACTCCATGATCAACCCTTTGATCTACGGCGCTTTTCATTTGCATAAAACGAAACGACGCTCTGGCCTCAGTCGTCACGTGTCCCAGTCGACCTTCACAACCGGAAGTAGCTTCCGAAAGACTCACATTTTGAGCCGGAACGACGATCCTTCTTTCGTGACCTTTGTCGAAGATTGCGAAGGTGGACTGATGAGGGACTCCATGAAACAACGGGCAATGGTCAACATGATGGCGCCCAACAGTTACAACCAACAGTCGAACGGCAAGGGCAGCTTGAGTTTCAATTCCACTTCGTTTTAAGAAGTGGTTTTAATGGTGAAATGGGTTTCTTAAGATTTCATTTTACCCTGTGCCGCCTACACATCATGAGGATGGAAGCTAGGAGATACGAGGATGGAATTTAAATAGTGGCAGCACATCAGCAAAATCTGTGAGACGCGACACGATGATGTTACTAATGCCAATGTTAGGTGGACTACCCAGCATATGTCATCGTTAAAGACATACACTTATACACTCCTGCGTAATAACGAGATGAACTTTGGTAAAGCTGCTACCCAAGCTTTACCACAAGCCTCTGCAAGTCGTTTCAAGTTTTCCCAAATTTCAAAAATATCGTGAATAGATCGGTTGGTAGCAACTACTAAAATTCATCTCGTTACTTCGCAATCATATGGTGGACAGTCAACCTAACATTTGGCATAACCCGTCGCATAAGTGGCATGATAGCATCAGAGTATTGCTTCTCACCACGATTCTACGATGGAGTCTTGGTGTAAAGAAACTGGGATCACAAACTAAAAAGTTTGTTGTTTCTGATTTGTGCACAGTAATGCAGAAGGGAAACTACTGTGAATTAATCCCAAGGCGATTTTTTTCATCTTCTTTTCTCCAAATACTCATTCATTATCGTTGTATGTACGTATACTATCGCATTCTCAGAAAGATCCAGGTTTTGGTTGCCACTCTGAGACACCTTAACTTAAAATAAACAAAAGCGGCATGTTAAAACTAGCGAAAAACTGTACTCATCGCCAAATGGAGGAACCGAGTTTGATGAATTTAAAATGTTGATTTGGGCTGTTTTGAAATTCAAATTACCTAGTTTTCGAACGAATTTAACGTGCTTCAGGCGATCACCACGATGAACTAGGGCATTTAGAATGATTAACTGGTGCAGCTTATAAAAATAAAAAAATTATTTAATAAGGGAGATAGACCAGCCCAATGCAGATATTGCCTCATGGGCACCATATTGATTTCCCTCACGAAATGCCATATCTTGGTTAGTATGGAAGCGACATTGCTTTAACTCCAACGTTTATAAGACGTCCCACCATTAACATGTCAAAAAGTCCTTTCACCTTGGTTGAGAAATAAATGTGTTTATACTGCACGTTGAATGTCAGTTTGTTATCGACCGTTATAAGATTTCCAAAACGTACTTATTTTAAGGAAACGTTCTGCTGACTGCATCACTGATGTTCGTATTTTTTTTTATAAAAAAAACGATTTAAGCGTTGTGACCGAAAACCACGTAGTTCTAGCATAACGACATTTTGAAGAAAAACCCTAGAACACCCCTAAGCTCTGTAATTTATTACATAATATTCATTTTCAATCACTAAATTGTTTTATGTTCTATCATGATAGTTATGTCGATCGTGTATTCAAGTGATGGAGTTTATATAGGTAAAAAGCATTTGCTCATTCTCCTTCTTCTGAACGGAGCGAAGACTCCGATTCACTGGCTCTAACAAGCTATTCATATACAGTATTACTGTACACTCTGTCAGGTTGAGTGTTCAGCTTCATTCTGCCCTCTACAAAAAAGTTATAAATTCATCCTAATTTTAAAAACTTGCCTAGAAAGTGACATGTACCGGTTTGCCCAAAGAAACGGGAAATTTCAAAAGGCTAAAATAAAACCTTTAAATCTTTGTACAATTATATTTAACTACCTCCCATTGAAGAATATTAAATACCATTTAAAAGTCACCTTATAACTAGGATGGGGATCAAAAATTGATTTGTCTGGGAATTCGATTCGATCTTTGTAGAAATCGACATTTGTTGATTTTGTAGTGGAGCAATGGCGTGATAAACAGCGTTCATTTTGCTGTGAAATCTTATTTAGAAAATGGTGACTGCGCTCAAGTGTATGAGCGCATGTTCTTCACCTGAAAACACTCCAGTGCTCAATTTTTATTAAATGACATCAACAAAGCGGCTCAATGACGTCATCCAGTCAAGCACACACGTAGCATTAGCCCTGGCCACAAGCAGAAGGAATAACCCATATTTGTCTGCAAATTGTCAAGTAATACGTAGGTTATAAGGTAATTTGTAAATGACAATTATTGTATTAAGTGTACAAAGGATGCGAGTATTTATTTTACCCTTTTAAAATTTCCCATTTCATTCGACCACAGTGTACATGTACATTCCTCTATAAAACTAATGATGAGAGTCAAAAAGTCCACCAGAGGGTATAGTATTTTCACACCTTTACAATATTTCTGCGATTTACTTCATCGTTTACATCATCTTTCGTCATAAACGATTTGCTCATTTAACCATTTGTGTTTTTTACATCGACCCTCATGCTGTCAGCTCTTCCCCTTGCTCTTTGTTTACCAATCTGGTAAACAACCCGAAGTACTCTGCCGATTGTGCTGTATTCGGTACTGTATACGGTTCTCTAATGGCAAGTCTAGGAAAAATTCGTAGATCTCGTTGACTGAGCCATGCAGCATACAGGATCCTATTGATGGATTCCACATTTAGTTAATAGGATCGCTAAACAAATAAATCCTTAGTAGAAATCGCTATGGTCGTGGCTTCAAACTTTGGTTAAAACCTCCCAACACTGCTTATTTTCCATTGTCGGCGTTTTTAACTTCCGTTGAAATTGGACGACAGGGTATGCTGGCTTTTGCCACATTGTCAACAATGTAAATAGATTTGATCGATCGGTTAAGTATAAACAGTGAGATTTGATTGAGTCATTCCAGCGCCCACTAACGCTTGTTGCGTGCGTCGTATTTTTAACAAACTAACCTACGAATGCATTGCATTTTATGTCTGTAATGAGTAAATACCAAATATAGTGCGTTGGTTATGGCACTACATTTCAAGCTGACTCTACGTTTGACTGGTAATTTAATAGTTTGATTACCCCACCGGTAAATTGCATTTCGTGAACTCATGGCTTGAAATTCACGATTGCTGTATACATGCACCGTAACGCACGCACTTTTCCCATATATAGTGTATGTGAAATTTCTATGGCAACAATTAACTAAGGTATTAATATTTACAATACGTGTACATGTACATGCTGTATACGTGCTCTGTACGAACAATATTTAAATTGTTTATTTAATGAGATTCCTTCGTGTAAATATCAGTGCCAATAAAGTTTTTATTTAACTAACTTGCTCACATTCCTTTACAAGAAGAAATTCTCCTATAGCAAATTATGCGGAGCAACAATTCAATTCAATTCAACTCAGTATACCCTACAATCAGTAAATGAATACCATGTGGTAGGGGGGTGTAATCCATCAACCCAAAAATTAGAATTCAGCAGTTAATTACCACCGCATCATGATATTGACAATTCAGTTATGGGACTTTTGATTCATGCATTATTGACAGAAGGTATCGTTTATTTTATTCCAAAGTATCTTTAGAAATTAAGAAAAACACTTGCAGTTGCTTGACTTATTGATTGGAATTTTATTGGGATGGATTGTTCCTTCTGTCGATCGAATGCTAATAATTTGTCTGCTAAACCTTTAATTCAGTCATAAATTTTACTTATATGGTATGTTCTGCCTGTTTTCTCGTATCAAAAACCAAAATATCCTTCAATTGCAGTTGCTTCTTGGTGCCAAGGTCGATTGGTATGCGATTTTATTCAATGCTTTCTATGTGTTTGTTTTTTCTTCCAGAAATTACCATGACGTGTATTCACGCTTATAGGACTATTTTTAGGATTATCCATTTTGACCATTAATTGAATCGATTGGATTTCTTCTTCTTTTGCCAAAAGTGAATGCCAGCTGTCATCTCGAAGAAATTATACTAGGCCTTTACATATACACTGTATAAGAAGACTCTACTCAAATATGTTATCAAAAATCGATGAAGGAGATCCAAATTATGCAAGTAAGGGAAAAAAGTGACTGCTAATGAGCATCAGTAGAATTTTGAATGAGAGCCGAAATTGCCTGGGATCGAACTTTAGATACTTACAAGTACAATGTAACTCATAAAATAGTGGCATGGTTGTTTTCATAATTAAACTCTCAATATAAATGTGGTTTCGGACTACAATCAAAAACACAATATGAAAAAATGAAAAATTGCAGTAAAATTGATATTTTCCTTCAAAATCTTGGTCGGTTTCTTTTAACAAATTTTGAAACATTATTTACTAACATGACAATGGCAGGATTGCGCATCACTACATACTGTACATGTACTGCGACAAATTCAATCGAATTTACTCCTTGGCAGTGGATATTTACTGCTGCACCTAGAGCTTCCATTACGATTTTCAGATTTGAACCGTTACTGTATATTGAAGTACATACTGTATTCAAAGAAAAGAGAGATGACGAAAAATCTCATTCAAAAGCCATGATTAGTTTGTAAGTCCATATGGCAAATCATCATTCAGACGATGAGGGAGACATCTCCATCCCTTGTGGAAGAATATACGAATGCTTGGTGTAAAGTTCTGTTGATACAGTAATATATACTACATGTAGAAAACAAAATTCTTCTGAGTCTGTCACCTTTTTTCACGCAAAGAGGGTCATCATAATTCGAACCCATTTCTCAACTTTCATCGATTTTCGAGTTCAGTTGCTTTGTGTCCAAAGTTTAATCTCTCTGCATCAAATAAATATTATATCCCGATGGCTTCAGAGGTTGGAGTGAAAAAATAAACCCTTATGCTACACATGCTTTACATAAAAACTCTCCTGTCATTTTCGTTAACTTTTTCTAAACTTTTTACGTGACCTCGCATGACACGGTAAGCTTATCTCTTGCCGATTTTTTTTGCACCCTTCAGAGTGCGTTACCCAAAAGCCCAAGAGTGAGATTTTTTCATCTTCAACGGAGTGGAATGAAGTTAATTATGCAGGAAGAGCTAAACCTGTAATAAGTTTATATCCAACACGGTTGAATTGTTAATTAGGTCTTTCTTCTCGCATGTACAGTGCATGTATATGCATGCGTACGATTTTTAACATCGTCAAACAGAAGCCTCGAATTTCAATGCACATTAATATGTAGTTAATGTGCAAACAGAAAAAGTCAGTTTTTAGGCATTTGGTGCAAAATTGCCTAGTATAATGTTGGCTTGTAGTTTTTAAACACAGTTTTGTAAATTTGTTTCTGTCTTATTATTAGAGTTATGGGGATCTAGTTTGGTGATATCAAACATGCATCTCTCAAAGTTGGATCCGTAATTTTATGACTATGAAATACATGCATTTCCGCCTTCCACCGCTAGAGGGCATTAATTCGTTAAATAACAAGTTTCAATCCAACGCCTTCTAGCGATAACAGACTGAAACATTTCATCGCTAAAAAAAAGCCAACAAAACTTTGGGAAACGCTTGTTTGTTATCATACAATTCAATCACTATATCTCTAACACTTCGACAGCAAAAAATTCAAGAAATCGGTACATCTGGTCTGGAAAGAGCTACATTACGGAGTTCGTTGATTCGATTCAATTCAGGGCAGAATAACTGGGGAGTATACCATTTCGAGAACTTATTGATATCTAGAAAACCTTAATGTATATTATTTACACATTAACTGTGATTCTACATATGTGTTGAATACAAAACTCACAGCGATTTATTGAAGCTGTTGCCATCGTTTATTGAAACCATGAATATATTTCGAAAATTAAGATATACAACTTTAATTTAGATGCACCGTTATGTTGAGAAATACGTGTATTTTTAATCTAAACAGTGTTTTTCCAAGTTTTATACATACTGTACATGTAGACAGGGTGATTACAAATGATTGCAACCTTTTCATTAAATTACTGTGAGAGTTGTATTCGACATGTAATCATAGATATGGTTCACATACATAGAAAAACTCCACGTTTTTTAGACATCTATTAATTCTCGATATGTGCCTTCCCAGTAATACTGAATCGAGTCGTAGGTTCTCCATGGTGATTTCGTGGATGTTTGCGGTCTTATTATTACATGTAAGGATATGGCGATCGAGTTTGATGACATCAAACAAAGCATCCTTCAAAGTTTTTTTTTGGAATGTTCTAGTAGTGACTTGTAGAGGGCGTTAAGTCGTAAAATTGCATCTTTCAACTCAGCGCCCTGTAGAGGCACAAGGCATAAACGTTTCACCGCTTGAAAATTCAAAAAACTTTGCGAAATGCTTGGTTGATATAATTAAACTCGATCGCTATATCTCCAATAATATGGCCGCAAAAAATTCATGAAACCACCCCAGTCATTTGTAATTACCCGAAATATATTTTTCTTGAGGTGACATATACATGTACACTGAACATCTATTACATTTTAATAAATATTTCACTTCCAGGCACCGTACCAATACTAAAGTTCATAAAGTTGACATTCAGTTTCGATGCCTACTTTCAGTTTCCAAGTCTCGAAATCACAAGTGGAATGTAAAAAACTGGTACGAAGTACATGTAGTTGTTTTATGGCGTCGAGGATGAAGATAAAGATGGCAATTAGGCAGTTAGAGCCTTTAATCTGGCATGTGACACCACCCTGATGAATGCTTGTAGCTCAGCAGTTTCCATTCTGTTTTTATACACTGTATGAACGAAAAAAAAAAGGATGGAAGAAAAAGCGCAACCTCGAAGCTTTGAGGTGAAACGTGTCATTAACTCATCACTTCCGAAAATATATCTCACTTTCCCAGCGTGAAAAAAAACCAGTCATTTGTCTCGCTGAGCATCACACGCTGTGATCTGGAAAAAAGTTTTTCATTTTGTGACGAAAACGAAACGCCCAGAAAATGAGATTTCCTTCGTAGTCAACCATTGGTTGGCCAAATTGATTCGGGTGACGTTCGACGCACATGTGCGAGCTCGTATTTAAATGTGTTCAGTGAGCAGATGTTACCTACATTTGCCTGTGTTGTCTCTCCATCGTTCTGCCTAGGGTGGCGCTGCTGCTCCAGGATTTCTGTTTATGGATTTTTGACGCACCAACAGCAGTAGTCTCTGAAGTACAATCATGGCGTTTTCCCTTCTCAACATACGTATCGTTGTCGCTTTCCTGGTATGCTTCCTGTTGACCAAATTAGGATGGACAACGGCCACCGAGGTAGACACGTACCCGTTCCTGATGCCGGACGTCCAACCATTAGAGGCAAGTTGTTGTTGTTTCAACTAAAATTTAGATAATAATTTTCCTCAAATTAGGCATTTCGCTGGATTTTATATACACCATATGGCCTGAGATTCGGATCAGGATCGTGATATGTAAAGCCATCAATAATGACACGTTTTTGTTTTGTTTGTTTTTAATTGGCATCTGCATGGCAGTGAAATTCGGGGTATTGTCTGAAATTATGAAGGAATAATTATTTCGAATCATAACAGTGTGGGGGTGGACGAATTGACCACTTCTGTAAAAATATCAAAGATTAGTCATCTTTCATGGTATCAACTAGAAACTTAACATTGGAACTTAGCTATAGGGCGTATTGGCCAGTTCTGAAAAATTATCAAAAGATTACTGTCATCTTTCATGGCATCAACTGGAAACTTAGCAACGGAACTTAGCTATAGGGCGTATTGACCAGTTCTGTAAAATGTTCAAAAGGTTACTAGCTGTCATCGTTTATGGTATCAACTGGAAACTTAGCAACGGATGACGTTCGAATTATCGATTTTCTGAGGACGACTTTCATGTCTGGCGCTGTAATTTGAATTTCTTGTTAGAAAAAATTATCTGGTAACTCGCAGCATCCGCAGGTGTTTGTTCTTTTGGAGACTATACACGTGCATTATTGTCAGTAATAGTCAGTTTCATAAGTATGGACAATATTACTGTCAGTTGCAGCAAATAATGACATGTTGGGTGGGCCTTTTGAAACCTCCCACATAATACAAGTAGGCCTACACCAATACCTCGCTTTACGGCCTGTTGGAAAGTAGACCGTAAAGCGAAATGCTGTATAAAGAATCATTTTTAGGAAACGTTGTGATCCGTTCCAATTTCACGAGAGAGAAAATTAAATCATGCAATTGTGACACTATTTTCATTACATATTTTAAAAATACATGTACATGTACTGCATACAATGTACATGTAACTAACAAAATAGTACATACAGAGCATAACTACGGTATATCCGCAGTTGTGGATGGTCCTGGTTAAAAAAAATTAATCAAAATTCTGTTGTTTTGTCATGTTTTCGCTTACTTTTGAAGTTCTTCGTAACATTTTAACACTGCGTTCTTCATCAGGATCAACGTTAAGAACGCAGTATTAAGCTTATTAAGTTAAAAATAAGCAGAGCAACAAAATTTGGACCAACGTTTTAAAACAGGGTCATCTTCAACGTGTTATATCGTTGGCATTACTCGCCTTAGCTTTCAAACTACTCAATTAGCACAAATGTGACATCAGGTGTTCCCGTTTTGCTATGACCCTTGGCCCGTAATGGTTGTTACAGCGACATTTTTTGACTTTAATTAAAACAAAACATTTCCATAAATCAAAAGGGCCGTTATAGCAAAAAGACGTATAACGAGCATCCGTATAAATAGGTATGGGTGTATAAACACTTGAACTCTCAACGTCAAACCACCTTCAACGGCCTTTGGTTGTACATTACATAATGTATAAAGAAATGCTCGTCCTACCCGTGACCTAAAACTTTGATTCGGAACGGGATTTCTCATAGTTACAGGTCAGGTGAAACGCAATTCAAACACGAAAAGCCGAACTTGAACTCATTGTTCAGTTATCTAACTCCCACTTTCCTCGTGGGGGAATTAAGGCAGTTTAATTGAATTGTTTGATGTGTGACATTCAAGAAAAACACGTAACGAAAGGTGAAAAGGGGATAACGAACTCGTGTCAAAAATAAATTAGGTTGTCATACCATTGAACACAACTGCAGAATATGACTCAGCAAAGTTAGGACTTATTAGACAAAAAAAAAAGTTCAGTTGGATTTCTCCAAGACTTGCCAATTTCAAGATCAATCACTTGGCAAAAATAATAGTCACTATAAATTTACGTTCTTATACAGTACTTGTAAATTTCTAATATTTCTTGCAACATTTTGCAAAATCGGTTCATTCTGGTTTACTGTTTAATAGTAAATTAATTTTTTTTTCATTTCAGCCCGATTCATATTTTTGCACAACACTAAAAGTGGATTCTGAAAGAACGCTTTATATCAGTAAGTGGTTGTTACGATTAATTGACAACAAAACAACAATGTTTTGCTGTTGATTTAAAGCGAAAATTTTGTTTTCCAAAATATAGCTGGATTTGCACCAAATGCCACTGCGGAAACTGCCCATCACATTCTTATTTACGGATGTAGGGAACCAGGAAGTAGAGATGACGTCTGGTAGACAGTTTATTTTCCTAATTCAATAAGCAGACTTTTCAATAATTATTCGAAAGCCTAGCAAGCTAACAAAAATATTATTCTATTCGGTAAAGGGACTGCGGTGAAATGAATACCAAACATGGGAAAAATAACGTGGAAAGAGCACCTGTTTGCGCGTCTGGGGCCCAAGTAATTTATGCTTGGGCCCACCATGCTCCAAAATTAATTTTACCTGAAGGTAGGTGACGAAATCGTTGTATTTAAGGCCAACTATTACCATGGAGTTGCTACGGGGAATTTATTTTTAAACAAAATTTAGTTTTAATTTGATCAACTTCAGAATAAAACTTTCAGTGTAATTTCTTGTTTATTGCCATCATTTAATTTCTTTTAAATTTTTCGCTCCTTATACTTCCTTATGGAAAAAAACCTGTCGAAATTTCCGATTTTCGGGTTTCCTACAATTTATTTATATTTTTGCGGTATTTCATAAACAGGGGTTGGATTTAAAATTGGCCATGGGTCGAGTATCAAATATCTGGTGCTTCAGGTGCATTATGCCAGTGTGTGGCGATTTTCTAGTAAGTACGAATTTATTTTTTGTTCAGCTCGATAACACTGATGTAAAAACGAGTTAGTGACGCAAATAATTTTGATTTACAGATAATGGAGAAACTGATAATTCTGGAATTGTTCTCTCTGTAACTGATGAGAAGTAAGTGTTGAGTTAAACTTATATGATGATAAAATACTGGAAAATGTTAATTTTATAGTGGCGATTTTAATAGTATTTTTTTTTCTAGAATGCCAAAAAGAGCCGGGGTGTACTTATTGGGCACCAATGGTCGAATATTAGGAAAATCTACAGGTACAGACATTTGTTCAAAAGTACAGTACTAATCATTGAATGGTGTTACGTTTTGTGCATATCTTAGGCATTTTAATTACTGGTTAATGCAGTGTGTGCTTTCTTTTTGGTTTTATAGAAACAATGGAAACAGCCTGTCGCATTAGCGAAAATGTTGAATTGCATCCATTTGCATTTCGCACCCATACCCATGCATTAGGTAATTCTATAAAGTTTTTATTTTATTATAGATGTAAGAATGCCAGATTGCATAAGAATTCATTACCTGAACTTTTCAAAAATAAAAAAAACTTCAAGTCTGTTTAAAAAAAACTGTTGAAATAGTAGTTTCTTATTGTAAAAATGCAGGATTATGAAAAAGTTAAAATCAGACAGCGAATTATATACCTATTTGATCTTCATGCATCCAAGACGTGAAGGCTTGAAGCACAAAGTTATGCTAATTAATCAAAGTAATGTTTTAGGTAAAGTTGTCGCAGGATATGTGGTTCGAAAAAATGGAATTTTTGATTTTCAACCAAAATGGAGCCGCATTGGCAAAAAAAATCCGCAAGATGCTCAGGTGAGCAATAATTTCTATGATTATAGTGCTGTTTCTGCGTGCATTTGAAAGATTTTCATAAAAAATTTGAATTTGGTTTAGATGTTTTATCCTACAGACGACCCTGAAATGGTGATACGTAAAGGCGATATTTTGGTGAGTTTTTTAACCAAAATTTGACCTGTAAATTTGCCAATGAATAGTCGGCATGAATTTGTAAAGCTAAATAAACATTAATGTTAATTTAAGGCTGCCAGATGCACGATGGTAAACAAGAATGATAAGACTGTCCGGATAGGGTAAGGATACTAAACGATTCGTGTTCAACCATTAGAAATGCATTATACAATCTATAATAGATATAAAAACGCGCATTTTTTTCAGGCCTACAGTGGACGATGAAATGTGCAATTTTTATATTATGTATTGGGTGGAGGGTGATAATACTTTAAAAGACCAGTACTGCTTCAGTTGGGGGCCACCAATCTTCTATTGGAAGAGGTATTTTTTGTTCAACATTCCTGAGAAAGATGCCAGTACACTGTAAATTATCGAGACTTAACATTTCAGACAAGGGAAACGCTCGATAAGCTTAAATTATTCCAGATCAATTTATTTTTCTTATAACTTAATGTGAAAAATCTGTATTGGATTGCTGAGAGCATATTGAAACGCCAAAATTGTGTTCCTATACCTGATCTCAATTTCACTCAACTTGCGTTGTTTAATTTCTTAAAATACAATCAAGAGATTCCATAAATTGTTAACCCATGCATCGCTTAATTATTATTTACTGTATATGCGGCTGGTCCGCAATTACCATATTTGAGGATTGATCGCTTTCCAAGAAGTTCAAGTTATGATCGAACAAAACGGTTGAGTCTGTTGCTCTATCCCATTTATTTGTAATGATTGATTAACCATATAGATAATCATGATGTATAATTTGCCTTTTCATTTTAATTTATTTATGAATTATACAAATATGTGACAGATGGTAACCATCATTAAACATCAGTTTAATTATGGGACTCGCGAGAGGCTCCATGTTAGTTTCTACCTTTTATTGTGTATCGCATCGGTTTTTTTTCGCTATTAAATGTATGAAATAAAGTTCTCAAATATTTGACAAAAATAATTTTACGAGAAGTTGATTCTTCTTGGGCGAGAGATTTGATAAAATGTCGAAAGCTTTAAACAAAAGCGAAACATATGATGCCCTACGTACATGTATGTAATGTCATGCCTATTGGACAATCCATAGTTATTTGCCATAGTCTACAGTCTAACAGTAACAGTTGTCCATGAGGTTGTGACTGAACAAATGTGGTTGACGATGTGGTTCAATTTTGCCGCCACTAGTCACTGTCGAAACGCTTCAGTTACGTGATTTTCCTCCTTCAACTATTGTCCAAGAGTTGACTGTAGGTTCAATCGATGTCAACTGCTGAATCGATATCGTTTCTTATCATGTTAAGTTAAGCCTCCAGATTCAATGAAATATACCCGATAAAGCGTCCTCTTGAATGAGTTTTGTATTTGACATATCGATTAATTTGTAAAATTATGCATATGTTAATATTTCGCTAGGAAGTAGTAATTATCTAATGAACCCTGTTAAAAATTTGAAAATTAGTGATACGTAGCCCGTAGGATAATCCTCAGTCTCATTTTATTTAAACCCTTGAAATTCTGCACACTTTACAAATAAACCATGAATTTTTGGACTTCCTGTCTTGTTCAGACGGGACCAAACACAATGTAATTTAAGAATAAATAACTTTAAATTAATTAAATAAAATTAAACTACTTCCATCGATTTATAGTTTTAATTCACTGCAATTTATACAGTAGAAAGGTTTTTTTTCAAAATTCGATTAAATGCTGAAGTTGGTAATTAACCGCGATATTCCTCAACAGAATCTAAATCGTGCAAAGTTACTCTGAATCATCACGTTATTTTGTATACATGTACATTTATTTTATTTTGATTATTAATTCGCAACGAACGTTGCACGGTGCTCAATTGAAAAATGACCTACATGAAATTTCGGGAATACCATGGTAACCATAAATGTTGCGCGTGTAAACAAAATTTATTTAATTTAGCCAACCCACAAGTCATGTTTTTCTTCATTGGTTGATATCAAAATGATACAGGTGATTTATTGCCCCCAAAATGTTAGCAACTTTTATAATATTTACATCGTTTCACCATAGAAACTACAATGAATGACGTTTCCTTTCACGCTTTTCAAAGCTGAATGTGCCATATGGCACGTAGTACAATTTTTTTGAATTGTTTACTCGGTTGGAAACATCAAGTAGAACTCACAATTGCCCGACGAGGCCCAGAACAGACGTCACATCAGCTGGCTCTCATTTTGTAATACCATGCTCGTTATTTACATTCTAAGTGTTTTTGTTGGATTAATTGTTCAATATGCTAACGCTTATGAGACTGAGGCATTTGAAATCCGAATGCCTAATGTACATCCAGAAAAGGTAAAATGTTTATATCTACTATCTTCTTGTATTTTCAACCTACATTACCAGCCAAACATTTTGTGATGTGAAATCGAGCCACATGTACAGTGTAGTTCAAATAAAATTCTTTTAACTACCTGTATATAATTTTATTGAAAATTACTAATTATAGTCTTACATCTCCTATAGCCAGATACTTATTTGAAAACAACTCGAGAACTTTGGAATGACGATCGTTTCATTGGTATTGCTATTTCATTGCTTTGTATAATCGATCGATTATATTCGATTACATTCATCTCATGCTAATGTTACATTAGTGGCGTTCGAACCAATTGCTTCAATGGATGTTGTCCACCACATGATGGTCCATGGATGCGGATATGTCAAAAAGTTGGAGTAAGTTTATTTTACCATAACACAATTGATATTGCGTTAATTTCATTAAACAGACCCTTTTTCAAAAATAATTGTTGAAGTATTTTCTAGAGTATTCCATGACACTTACATTACGTTATTTCATGTCTTCATATACATTAGGTCAGGATATGGCGATTGTGTTGGAAAGAAAATACTGTTTTACGTGTGGGGACGTAATGCCCCCAGTCTTTATCTTCCAAAAGTTAAGTGATGTAGTTATTTAAATTGTGGTTCCATTTCACTAACCGCAAAAATGCCTGATTTGTAATTTATATTTTTTTGGTCCTGTAGATGTGGGCTTTAAAATAGGTGAAAAAGCAGGTATTCGTTATATGTCCCTGGAGGTACATTATGCAAACGTGTCCTTAATATCATGTAGGTAAATTTTACAAATATTTTTTTAAAGAGTATTTTTCTCCTTCGATGATCGGCATTGACCGCTATCATTCTAAATAAAAAATATGACATTACATTGAAGACATCATACATTATGATACATTTGATATACCATGTTGAACTAATGTTTTGTCTTTGAAAGCTGGACATGCTCTTTTATATCGTCTTTCATTTCTTTTGTCGTTTTTGAACCTTTATGTAGATGGTACTGGCGACACATCAGGGGTCAAAATACAGTTGACAACCACAGCGTAAGCAATCAAATCACCGGTTATTTGGACTGAAAGGATTTTTATATAATTAATAAATTTTAATAATGTTGCGTGATAATTTTTGTCACAAAGCCTACCTAAACGTGCTGGTGTAGCTATTCTAGGAACAGGTGGTTATATTAAAGGAGGTACCACAGGTAAATACTTGTTTACCAGCATATTTTGGCTTTTTGAAACTACGATTTCGTAACAATTTTTGTTTCAATTTTCAAAGAACATTTCGAAGTCGCATGTCCTGTTAACGGAAAGGCTGAAATGCACCCTTTTGCATTTCGTACCCATGCTCACGAACGAGGTAACGTACTGTAAGCTTATATATATGTAAATAAGTTTACATAAGTGTTATTTTTCATTTCATTTTTAGATTCATAACAGAACATGAAATGCAAGATTACGAAATTTTAAAATTTCGCACTTGAGAAAAAATGAGGAAAAAAATACCCATTATTTAGTTTCTTAACATAGTTTCAATTTATGTACATGTATATTTGGTAGGCGTATTGATTTCTGGTTACCAAGTACGTGAAGCAAAAAACGGTACCCAAAGTTGGAACTTAATTGGCAAGAAGAATCCTCTTTTGCCCCAGGTATTCTCTAAACCGATGCAGAAAAATTAAATTTTGGGGAAAAAAATAACTTTTAACAATTTGTTCTGTAGTTTTTCTATCCAGTAGAAGACAACACAATGATCATTAAAAAAGGAGACATTTTAGTATGTTATTCATTCATCCTTTCCGATAGCCCTAATTTTAAAAGGGTTTTGCCAATAAACTTATTATATTAAGCAATTAGTATATTAATTCCAGGCGGCTCGATGTACAATGAAGAATAACGAAACCAGGACTATCTACACCGGGTGAGTTTATAATTTCACAACATTTTTTGGATCATAAAGGTTTATCATCCTTTGTCTATTGCAGATCAACTTCCAAGGAGGAGATGTGCAATTTTTACATAATGTTTTATGTTGAAGATCAACAATTGGACTTTACAGGATGCTTCAGCAGTGGACCTCCTAACTATTATTGGGCGGACGACAGCACATTAAACAACATCCCTTTGGATGCAAGCGATCCATAAATCCATAATGCTCATTGCATTCCACTATAATCATGTCAAGTGACAATTAAAGCAAGCGAACCAAATCAGTGTCAAGTTTGTTTGTTAGTAACATCCGAAAGCTCTAATCTCGTCATTTTTCGTCTAAATTTTATTTTTTGTCCAAAAAAAATTGCATTATCGGAAAATCGGAAGCAATGACCACTTTTTGGACAGTTATATTTAAGTTTCAATGGAGATTTACATTGTAGAAAATTAATTATTAAATAGTTCAACTCTAAGCTTTATTTCGAATATTATAAATTATTATTAAATTACTTTAATTATAAGAGTTGCTACTGCTAATTATGCGTTGAATTGTATAGGGTGTTCCAAAGGAACAGACAATTTTAAATGGGCAAAATAAAACCTTTAATACTTTGTACAATTTTTTTAGCTACCTCATATTGAAGAATATTATAACTATGATGGGGATCGAATAACGATTTCTATCCGGCATTCCAAAGATCAAATCGAAATCGCCATTCACTTTAATGAAGAGTTCGATTCGATATTCATAAATATCAATTAAAATTTCTCGTTTTTTCAATGGAGCAATGGAACGGTCAACTTTTTGCTGTAAAATTTTATTTAGAAACTGGTGACTGCGCTCTAGCATGAGCATATGTTGGTCACCAAAAGTTATCAAGTAATATGTAGGTAATATGATAATTTGTAAATGACAATTAATATCCTTCAATATAATATAATTAAAAATAATCGTACGAAGGTTTTAAGTTTTATTTTACTCTTTTAAAATTTCCTGTTACTTTAATTGGACCAGTCTGTATCGTATCGTGCATACCTACATTTAAATACACTATGCAAGCATGTCCTGGATCAATCATAGATACGTGTATTTGCAGTGTGTTGGTTTTTCTTTATTTAGTTTATCCCTACAATACATATGTACATGTATGTAATCGCAAAATTATTTGAATTTTAATTGACGTGAGCAATGGATGACCCCTCACTGGTGGCGTGCACGTCCTCAACCACGAGTTCCAACGAGTCAAGTAATAGATATCATTTGGGCCATCTGGCCCTCGGCACTGTTCCCATTCTCACTAAGAAAATTTTGCCGCCTGTAGCGTCGCATATCGGTCGTTTTTATAACGCTTTCCCAACGATGCGAACAAAAAGTCGCTTGGGGCGCCTCATGCCATGGTCGTCTTTGTGTAACGGTATTCTATGGACATTTCATGGACAGGGCTCGCTATAGAGACTCGCTCGAATGCTCAGTTTAAGGGGACTCTTTGTCTTTCACTATCCGCATTTACTTTAGTCAAAATGGAGGTTGGCGGAATTCGTATCGCTGAAACGGTGAAGGAATGCGTGAATGTTTTGACTGATAATTCTACAGAAGAAGTAATTCCTGCCGTAGACGTCTTGATTAAATGCGTGTCTAATATTTTGCAACATCCAAACAATCCGAAATACCGTCGTTTGAAGGTGGGAAGCCGTGAAGTCACAGAGCGGCTTCTGCCCGTCAAAGGAGCCCTTGAATGCCTATTCATTATCGGCTTCGAAGAGGTATGGCCTGCTTTGATTTATGTTTTGAGGTGGATTACATAGTTCACGTTGACGAAAATCCTATTTCGTATTTGTTACTAGCTACTTTACGTTACTTTTATCTCGCATATCTGCAGGGATCAGATTACTTCATCTTGCCTGAAAACACCCCGTTGGAACCCATTCATCATTTGTATGATTTGCTGGTTAAACGACGCTCAGAATTGGTACGGACAACGACAGTAGAAGAAATTAAAACTCAGCCAGTAGCTGACATCGAAAGGACTGTTAGTGAGTTCCAACAATGGGATACCAAGCAGTATCATGCAGACATCCAGGTATGAATTATTTTTGAATCTCCATCTTCCTCAGTTAGGTTTAAAATTATGTGCATGCAAGCAATCACTAGGTTTACATGCTGATCTAAATTCTGATACCTACGTAATTCTGGCCTAACGTATTCTTAAAGTGTGCATATAAACAGTGTTACTCACCTAAAAAGAAAAAAGCCTTGTTCTATGTTATTTCATGTTTGTTTACATGTAAGAAAAGCAGTGTGGGCCGGCTATCTGGGTTGGCAAAAATTACATGCAGCATACATTCATAGGGTTTCAAAGGTGCATGATATGGCAAAACACATATATTTTGCTCAAAAACTCCGATTCAAGCAAGAAATCGACGTTTTTGTCGCGATGGCCATGTGCATCTGGCTTTAGATCTGGTTTATGCGCATCCATTGCATGCAATTTACATGATTTGATTCACTGTGCGTAAATCCCAACAGTTGCTCTGCAGATTCTGAAAACTAGGTATTTCTGATCAATGCAATTAAGGCAGATAAAACGACGTTTATATTGATAACTTTTTCCTATTAGGTGCATTTAAGCTTGCATATAAATGGATGATGTAAGTTTTTGAAAAAAAAAAAGCCTCTACTTTCAAAATTTTGGAAGGGTTAAAATCCTCTGAACAAAATCACAGGAAGAAGTAAAAGCAAAAACTGAAAATCAATTAGAAAAGCATTCCAGATTTATTGTTCTTGAACCCTTGTTTATCTGATGCAGCAGGATCAACATGTTATTGTGTTTTTTTATTTTAGTTCATGGAGTCACAATTTCAGTACACTCTTGATATCACTCAGCGTCTTTTCACCTTTTACGAAGATCCTATGATTCAGCGAAAGGCGAAATCGTACATCCCGATAAATGAGCTGAATCATAATGCTCAACGCCATTATGAAGGTATCTGCAAGGGCAGTGTGTCTCCAGATATAAAGCCAAAGCCAATGGATCTCCAGGACTGCCTGCTTATGGAATTGCTGTTCTGGTTTAAAAATTCGTTTTTTAAGTGGTTTGACGCCCCTGTTTGTCCTTCATGTAATACGACGATGGTGTTCAGTAACCCAGCCCCCCCTCTTCCAGAAGAAGCTGCTTGGGAGGCTAAACGTGTTGAAATGTACAGGTGCAAAGCGTGCACCAAAGAATCACGTTTCCCAAGGTATAATCATCCTCTGAAATTACTTGACACGAGGGTAGGACGATGTGGCGAGTGGACAAATTGCTTTACTTTGTGTGCCCGAGCTTTGGGATTTGAAACTAGATATGTCTCCGATTGGACAGATCATGTATGGTGCGAAGTATACTCTCTGTCCCAAAACCGATGGCTGCACTGTGATCCATGTGAAAATCGTTGTGATGCCCCATTAATGTATGAGGTAGGATGGGGTAAAAAATTGACATACATCATGGCGTTTTCAAGTGAAGACATTCAGGATGTGACGTGGCGTTATTCTGCTAAGCATGCAGAAGTACTTAAAAGAAGGAAGTTATGCCGAGAGTCGTGGCTTTTGCAAACTATTCTAAATATTCGCCAAAAATTGCAACAGGGATTGGGGTTAGGAAGACGTAAAGTGTTGATCGATCGCCTTGCTAGTGAACTTGCAGAGTTTATGTGCCCAAGGATTGCCAAGGATGACGAAGTTACTGGACGTGCCTCTGGATCACTAACTTGGAGGCGTGATAGAGGAGAAATTGGCCTTACTAGCGACCAAGTTCAAGGAATGGCTTTCGAGTTGTCTACAGAGGAGATCGTTAATAAAATATTTCATCTGAAATATTCAACTGCTACTGATAAGTATATCCGAGTTTCAACGAGCAATACGGAACTCAGTGGATGGCAGACTGGTGTATATGAGGCCTCTCACATATTTCGTAAAGTTGAACAGGATTGGAAAATGACCTACCTAGCACGCTCCGAAGGGATTGACACAGGAACAATTGCGTGGAAGTTTGATTGTTCAAAAACGAAGCTCAAAATTGCCACAGTTGCTTTAAAATGCTCCTTCAATACATACGAAAACGGAAGTGTGATTTGGGAAATGTGTGCTGGGGATAAATGTATGAGGATACCCGGAGGTAAGTTTCTCGTACATGTATTTGCAGTTTGTGATGATGAGGTCTTTTTGAAATGAAGAATGTCACGCCAATTTTACCATTTACTAATGTGAACATTTATTTGCTTGTGATAGGTGATGCCGACTTCACAACTTCAGAGATGAATGGAGCTAAACAACTGACTCTGTCAGTTCAGTTATCTGGAGGAGTTGGGGATATTGCTTGGCAGCATGCTCAGCTATTTCGACAGTCTACTAAAGATAAGAATTTATTTCCATTCGATGTCACCATTCACTTTGAGTGACCTTAACAGCCAACCACATATTCGCTACATTTTAAGTTTAATTTCATCATTTTAGTAAACTAGCAGGCTGTGTACTACTAGGGAACTTGATAATGTTTTAAAAAATTTTCCAGGTTTTATTTAATACATAAAATGGGAAGTTTGACTTCCCAGTTCAGTATTCATATAATGATTACTTGAATAAGACATATAGTGTATTGAACGAAATTCAATTTTCAGATTTCTGAAGTGAAGGGTTCCGTTTCAGCTGATCAAAGATTGGTTTGATTATGCTCTGCACCTTGCATTTAGGATCACTAGGTCTAGAATCATGACTTTGTTTTCTAAGTTATTTCTAGGCAAGTGTTTCTTACAAATGATAGGGGTAGTTCCTCTAAAAATTAGCAATGACTGCGCTTCTTTATCCATGCTCTTGCATTGTATCGCTACTCCATGGTGCATTTTAATGTGTGTTACTGTGAGCGTCATCAAACAAACGTACTCAACGTCGTTCTTGTAGTATCTATAATAAATTGAGTGCAGTTGTGAACTTCCATTATGCTAATGAAATCCTGAAGAGGCGGCAACTTTTCAAATTCGAAATAATTTAAACTGTCTTTCAGTTGACGATTTACTTTTCAAAATCAAGCACGAACGTTGTCGCTAAACACATACATGTATCTTTTCACTGATACAAATGGAAAATCCATATTTTCAGTGAAAATGAAAATAAAAACTTCTCTTCTAACTCGATGGAAATGTTTTGTATTAATTGGAAATCGTTGCCATAAAATAAACGGGGATAAATGTTTCTGTGAAATTGATCTTTTGAAAAGGAATTACATATCCGCAAAATGCATCAGACGTGCAAAATGGAATTGGGAACTGAAGCCAAAAGTAAATCTCTCTGAAACAGCGGAAGGATTTTTGGATCACCCTGTATCTACGAAGTTTTACTTGGCGAAGGGTGACATATGAGACT
>JAQGAF010000093.1:0-84652 GCA_034687865.1 Kryphioiulus occultus
AAATGATGATAGAAATCTTCACTAAGATCCACAAATTCAGATCCAATTTTAATAAAATTTTGCTAAATTCGAAAATTCCAAAATATCGTTGCATGAAGGAGCTAGCACACACTACCTCGTAGCCATGGTGACTTTTGATTTCTGAAAAAATGCAATACTTGAGTTTTCCAGGTTTTCCAGGGTCATATTCTAATTTTTCCAAGTTTTCCAGGTCATATTGAAATTCACTCAGGTTCCAAATTCAGCGTATTACTATCCAATTGAAAACAATATTTGGTAATAACAATAAGGAAACACCGTAGGCGAATTTTTTTTTGAAAAACTGAATCACCAATGGTAGGTTTTTAGTCTACATTACCATAAAAACATATCCCAACGATGGCTTTTACGACCATTTCTTTGAAAAACTGCCAGAAATAATGGATTTTAGGGATATTTTCCTTGGAATGTGTTTTTGGAAATAATAACAATGAAAGAAATTTGATTGATCTATACAAAAACTAGATAACCAATAATGCAGTTCAGGATCATTTTGAAAATTTCAGAAATATTAATATTGACAGCAATTAACTCGAAAGAAAAATTACCAGAAATAAACGATTTCAAGAGCAATCTGTCGAAAACATTTTCCAGCAATTAGATTTCTTTAAACTAAACCACCAATAATGTACAGGTATAAAGTAACATTAATTTAAGCT
Source organism: Kryphioiulus occultus (assembly GCA_034687865.1). Taxonomy (NCBI): domain Eukaryota; kingdom Metazoa; phylum Arthropoda; class Diplopoda; order Julida; family Julidae; genus Kryphioiulus; species Kryphioiulus occultus. The sequence goes on from JAQGAF010000093.1 coordinate 699, forward strand.
TAGGAAAAATCTCAGGTTTCAATTCGAAATTCCCTGAGTTTTCCAGGTTTTTCAGGTTGAATATAAAATTCCTTGAGCGTTCCAGGTTTTTCAGGTGGACCATAAAATTCCCCTGAAGTTTCCAGGTTTTCCAGGTTGGTAGTAACCAGCTGTTTTTGAGGTGCTATTGCAATTGGATAATGGAAAACCAAATGCATAGGGAACTGTCTTTACTTTCACTTTCATGTTTCACTTCACCACTCATCCAGAGCAAGTTTCCAAAAACCAAGCTGAGAAATTGATAAAGGGCCCTAGGGGGCGCCGCGGCAATGGATTGGCGCCATTGTTCTCATTGCTCTATCCAGATATAAAATAAACCAATCTCGCTTTTAGTTAATCATTCACGAGGGTGACGTAGGGAACAACAATTGCTGGCAAAGGGACACCCCTGGTCGTTTGGTTCCGCACCAGCGCCATTTTGGGTCACTTTCATGTAATAGAAAGTGCACTGTGTTTAGCGCCCTAGGTGGCGCTGCATGTTAAGGTGTCTCCCAAGGTCCATTGCGTGTCCATCGTCGTGAATCGATACCTGTTTAAGCTACAGTGTAGCCAGACTTCGTTGAAACTATTTGGTTTTTCTCTCAATGGCATTTTGCGAAAGTGCTTAGTGAGAATGCATTAAATTTGCACCGAAATGCGCTTTTGTGATGAGGTGCTGTAATGCCATTAGCCGAGGAATTAAAACTTGCAGACACTGAGATGCTCATAAGGGAGTTCGGGGTAACTAAAGACAAGTAAAAACGTGTCTTGACTCGTGTCGACATGACCCATATCGACATGTGAAAATTGTAGTAATTGCATAAATTCACACGTTGTTTGTTGAAATCATGTCCAATATCGCATGCACAAGGCGACAACTAATTTCCGAATACGAAGTTCCCCGAGTTTTCCAGGTTTAAAAATATATTTTAACGATTAAACGTATACCACAATTCAAATAAAAACAACATCTAGCAATAATATTAAGGCGACTACTGATTTTGAAAACGAAGTTACCTGAGTTTTCCAGGTTTTCCAGATCATAGTTTAATTCTTCCAGGTTTAAAAATATATTTCAACGATTAAATCTTGGCTACGATACAATTAAAACAATATTTAGCAATAATAATAAGGAAACTAGGCGAAATATTTTTGAAAAGCTAGATCTGAAATGGTAGGTTTTAGTCTACATTATCAAACAAACATATCCCAATGACGGATTTTACGAAGATTTCTTCGAAAAACTCTACAAATAATGGATTTTAGGTATCCATTTAAATTTTTGTTGTAAACAATAATAATCATAAATGTTTGAATAATTTGTTTTAATTGTAAAACTACACCTGTAGCGGTGATCACCAATAACGCAGTACTACCCGTAGACCATTTTGAAAACTTCACCAATAATAATATTGAGATTAAATATCCCCACAGGTGAAAACAGAAGAAAAAACAACCCAACCAGAAATAATGAATTTCATGTGTAATCTCTGGAAAACTTTTCTCAGAAATACTAATAACGAAGACATCACTAACAGCAGTTAATTTTTTTAAACTAAATCACCAACAATGCATGAAGTACGATTAATTTAAGAGCACCGAAGGGCAATTTCTTACAAAATAATAATCACGAATGCTGAATTTCCGGAGAATGGTAGAACTGATTATCGAGCCAATCTTTTTTGGGCTGACTTCTCAGAATTAAACGAGCAAACACAACATGCAACTTTGATAGTGAAAAGTTTTAGGTTTCAATTCAAAATCCTCTGAGTTTTCCAAGTTTTCTAGTGAACATAAAATTCCCTGAAGTTGCCAGGTTTTCCAGGTAGATATAGTCACCACAACGTTTAATTGGATTACAATAAGGAAAAAGTTTCCATTGCACAGTTTTGGGTACTTTAGCACATCCTTTTTTGCAAGCATTTTGAAAGGTTGAATGCACAACACATTTGCTCCAATTTCCAAACATGAAATCATAACCACATCGAGATGTAAGCAGGGCCTCTGGGGGCAATAGCAGCCCACGCTATCCTAATTACCTAACGACGGGCACATTGGCTGTTGACGTAAACAAGTCAACGATTGTTTATAAAAGTGAGTGGAATATGCGACCATCTCCATCAATCCAGCATTTGGTACAAGTCGAAATTTCAATTGGACATCTTTCGTCAATCGAGTCTGAGAAAACAAGGAGTTGCAGTGAGACAATGACACTCGACTGTCGACAAGAAAATGAAAACAAAACGAGCAGTAGTTTTTCCCTCGATAAAGCCAACCATGTCATTCGCTGCACGTTTAAAAAACAGGAAGAATTTAGCTGACGAAGGATATCAATGTCACGTCGAGCGTCACCGTGACAATTCAACGTTAGCAGAGGGGAGGAGGAGAGCAAAAAAGGGAGAGTCAGCGACCGTGGATTTGTCACGTTGACAAGGCAACCAACCGAGATACGTTTTGCCAGCGTGGCAACAGAGCTACATGTACAGATATTGGCCAACAACAACACCAAGAAAATCAAAGACAACGCAAGAAGAAATGTTATTGTCACAGATTCGGATGACATCGAAACATACCTCGTTTTAATATGATTAGATTTGTAACAGCTTGTTTATAACAAAATTCGTCATGTCTTGAAGGTGGTTTCAAATCATTGTGATTGTGAGAACCCCCACTGTGTCACCACAAATGATCAGACCTCACCCCCTCAATAATGACATCGCCAATTTACCAAAAAATGTGAAATTGAACAAAAACTTCTTAATGAAACTATATCAAGAATTAGGATTTTAATCCACTATGTCATTATAGTCCACCCGTGATCAGATCCCCCCACCAATAGTGACATCGTCAATTTACCAAAAAATGTCAACTTGAACAATAACATTTTAATGAAATTAGATCAGAAATGATGGATTTTACCCCAAATTTCTATAAGTGATATGTAGTAATAAACGGATCGCCGAATATGTTATGGAAGAGTTGCCATAAATAATGCATTTTAAAATGGTGTTGAAAAATACAAGTGATAACGAATGGATAACTAAAGAATTTAACACTAGATAACCTTCGGTATAGTCTCTGATTCAAATGTGAACAACATACATGTATTTATATTCAAACTCGACTTGTGTAATACCGGATGCAGTACAAACATTGTCTAATATACGGTACAATAAATGTCTAATATACATGTACAATACAAGACTTGTTCCAAATTTTCAGAATGTGCATGTATGTAATGTATATTCCAACTCTACTTGTCTAATACACAGTAGAAAAATTGTCTAATGCAAGTACAAGAATTGCCAAATATACAGTTCAAGAATTGCTTACTATGCAGTACAATAATTGCCTAATAGGCAGTACCAGAATTGCATAATATGCAGTACAAGAATAGTCTAATATACAGTAACTATGAAGGAATAACTAATGATGGTAACCCCGGATAACCTTCGGTATGGTCCCTGCTCCAAATGTACGCAGCATACACGTACTTACATGTATATTGCAATTCTACTTGTGTAATACTGCAGGCGATACAAAAATTGTCTAATATACAGTACAATAATTGCTTCAAATGTGCACGATGCACGTGTATTTATATTCCAACTCTACTTGTCTAACGTACAGTACAATTTCTAATTTAGCTGCCCTAACACCCAGGCAACTAATGCCAGCCTACGAGCCGTTAGGAGAAGCCCACTTCCGTGGGTCCAGTAACTTATAATCAGTAATTGAATACAATATTGTAGGGGGTGTAAGCCATCCAATTTAATCGACAATTACCACCACAATGGGATGGTCACCATCATCATTGTAAAATTGAATTTCTTGAAGCTTAAGGCCATCCTTTGGAAGGGAATTCCAACCAATAAGACCAATGATACAGATCCGAATGGGCTCGGATTATTCTTTTAATGTACTACTGAGGGAAAGAACATTTTTATGACAGGTGTAATAGACACAGCATATACAGTAATTTGCCAGAACATCAGCAAACTTTAACAGAAAATCCCACAGACATCCGAAATATCCCCCGAAAACGTGTTCGAATGTTCCAAACAGGGCACAAACAAGATGTTTCATCACTGTCAAAATGGCGACAAGGATGCCTAGATTCGGTCAAAGCATAACGCCGCAATCAATAATAGCCCTTGTAGGGTATTACAGAGCGAGGTGTACACATCTACTCTCACCATAGAGACATATAGCGTGGTATTCCCTGGGGTCAAATAGGGAAATTCATTGCCGGTTTCATGGTGCACTTCGCACGAAGTAGTTTCGTGCGGTGCTCTAATTTCGTCGTCATAAAAAGCATATTAATTTATAAACACGGCATAAAAAACGTGTCGGATGTGCCCCAACGAGCGACTCATGAACGCTGCTCATCAAGGCGAAGAGGACCATAAACCCCAGCACAGTATCTGCTACACCAATGGCATAAGATTGCGAAATTAACGCCAGATACGCACCTAAATAATAAATAGGTGAGAATCATTTTTCCATGTAGAACTATTTTGGCAGCGTTTCTTATTAGTTTCAATGGATATTTTTATCAATTCTCGTTTGCAATCTCGTATCAAACCCAAATTTCGTTGTTATTCAGGGTAATTCCTAGTACCTAGAAAACAAGGAAAGCCAAGGAATTTGGGTAGTCATGGAGCAAGTCAGGGAGTTTCTAGTACTGGTCATATAATTTTGCTTACAATCAAGATTTTTCAATTCAAATTCATTACTCGCTAAGTAGTGAATGCTGGAAAGAGCCGTTCTGTAGGCACCAAGTAGAACCTGTCTAAACTAATATCACTGGATATTATTTTGGAAACGCTATTAGTTTAGACAGCATTTGTTTAGATTGATCCTGCTGTACTGTAAATACCAAAATGAGTGAACTGAGATTTCCCCTAATATTTCCCCGCATGTTTTGGCTTGATTTACAAGTTATCATTCCAGTTTAAAGAAACAACACCTTGAACTTGTTATCGTAAGGACTTTCATCCCAAATTTTAATTAAAGATGATGACTAATCAATTAGCCGGTGCAAACTATTCCCTGACAACTTTTCAGTAATTTCTCCGACATTTTGAGAATAAAAAAAGAAAAATGATGGATTTTATCCCAAATTTTAATTAAAGATGATGACTAATAAATTAGCTGGTGCTAACTATTTCAATTTCCTGACATTCCCTGACTTTCCAGAAAGTGGGAACCCTGAAAAGCATAATACACAAATTTCATATTTATTTCCTATTTTTGCAATAAGTTGGTTCAATTTCAGTTTGCAATTAGAGTTTTAACTTATTGAAATGTCATTTCCGACAATCCTGTCTAAATAAGTTTCCAAAAATGCTTACAAAGTTGAATTTGTTTTTAACCACTCACTTTCCTAGAAATAAATATCATCTGAATTGAATATTTAGTGTAATACTGAAAAGTGCGGTTTTCAGTGGCCATTAGGGTTCAGAAAGGTCATGAAAAACCTGTCAAGTCAAGAACTTCATTTTAAAAAAGTCGATAGCGCCCCATTCTGATTAAATAAGGAAACAGCTGAAATTTAAAAAAATAATCAAGGAGACCAAACCCCAGCTGAAACCCCATGTCTTTACCAAAACACCTAAAATACCGTACTTTTAAGTTTTTGTTTTTTATTCGCTAATGATCCAGCTCTATGGCTTCGTTAATCATGCACTCAGGAATGCCCACTATCTTGACGTGACCAAGTGTGGGGGAAAATGTATTTCTAAGCAATCTTCGAAATCTTCCAAATTTCAAAAGTGGTAAACAGCACTTGCTCGACCATACATCAAAATTTCATAGCGATATTTTTAAGTGGCGGCCCGTTTCAGAGCAATAAAATTAAATAAGATGGCCGCCATAACGGTTTACCAAAGCAGAAGTCGAGTGAAAAGGGAGTAAAAGACATTTCACTCTAGCATCCACTCATCCAACTGAAGCTATATGAAGATGAATTATGATGGCATTGCTGTCTTTTGCCCTCCCTTCTCCATATCTCTTCCAGTTGTCGACTTTTACCATTTCTGCATTTCTCTCAGATTTCTAGCGGAAACATGAGTTGAGTATCAAGCTTCTCATCAATTAACCTTTTGGAAAGTCAGGGTGGGGGCAGCTCATAAAAGCACGAGTCCATCCTAGCTTCTGCTTTTGATCTATTGAAGGATGTTGGCATTGAGAAAAAAAAATGAAAAATGGACCCTGGTTATGATTATGGCTAATATGGACGAGTTGGTCGAGTGCATCCTTTTTCCAACTTCCATAAAAAAAACACAATTTAGGCCTACTTTTGGTAGTTGAAATCTGAGTGCAGAGTGCTGTGAAGTCACGCTACAACGTTAATATTTTATTGGTAATGTGGCAACAATGGCCAGCGAGCATTTTTATATCTTTTTTCCACAACTGACAGGTTTTAAAGTCCAAAGTATCATCGTTAATCATGCGAAAAAAATGTTTAAAACATTTTCAATAGTACAGGGTGGTCATAAAGCCCATCCTTCTTTACGAAATTTAATTTTTAAAAACTGTCAAAAGAACTAGTTTTGTATACGTGAAATAAAAAGCTAGTTCTCGAATCGATTTCCCTGGCATTCCCTGACAACTTTTCTGTCATTTTCCTGACATTTTGCATAAGATTTTTTTGAAAAAAAAATGTAATTATTTTATCCCTAATTTTCATAATAGATGATGACTAATCAATTAGCTGATACAAGCTATCTCAATATCCCTGATATGTTCACGAATTTTCATTAATTCCCTGACGTTCAATAACAACTTTTCACTCATTTCCCTGACATTTTACATGATTTATTTCAAAAAATAAGCAAAATGATGAATTTATCCCACATTTTTATAAAAGATGACCAATTGGTTGATGCAAACTATCTCAATTTCCCTGACATTCCCTGACACATACCTGGCATTTACGGACACTATTCCCCTGACATTTCCTAACTTGTCAGAAGGTGGAAACCCTGAAATTAATCTCTTACAGACTGTGAAGACAATATTACAATTTGTTATCTCAAAGCAGCTGTTACTTCGTTATTCCTTCATAAATAACTCAGTTGGTATAAAAGCATCATATGAAACTAACAATTTCAAGTGAGCAGATATACTGTAGCTGCACAATATTCACATTTCCGAATCACAGGCTGCATCTTTCTGAAATTTATGTTCTGCTTATAAGCAGACTTACTCCTCACACTAATTTATTCGTCACTCCCGCCAACAGATCACCAATTTTACATTTTTGAAAAAGCCAAAAGCGTGAAGTTACTCGGTCGCTAAATGATTGATTTCCCCATATCGTTTCAATGATTCAAAAATCGGGTTGGGTCCTAAACATCAGCTGAGAGATTGGCATAACTGCCGCATGAAACAGCGATCAATCATCCCCTCATTAGCATAAACATTATCCGTATTCCGAGCATGACACACGAGAGACAATACTTCATCAAAGGGCGCAAAAATGACTGCATTTCGCTACGCCGATGTTAAATCAATGAGCCCAGTTGCGAAGATATTTGCATTTCGCCAAATTGCGAAAGCAAACAAATCGCCTACAAAGTACACATTTCGATGGATCGGAGGGGAAATACGAGAGGTTAGCGAGGGTCAGCAGGAAGCAGCGGCTGAAGCGGCTTAATTGCGCCGTGGAAAAGGGGGAAATGGACGTCCAAATGCGCATTAATTAACGACAGAGGGCGTGTCTGCAAAAAAACAAAATGGCGGCTAATGGGGGCCCTTGTACGAAATAATGTATGACAAAACTCGGAGCTTGTTAGGCACGCATTATCGCTAAGTACACTGGTTTATGGTTCGCAGAAACGGTCGAAAACATCGTGGAACTAAGCATTGATGACCATCAATGGCCATCAAAAAGTCCACCTTTGAACTCTTACACCCTGTAATCAAATTCAGTCCGAATTGGATAACTCCCCCCCCATTCTTGGACGTACTATTTAACGATACATTGTAGTCGCACAACATAATAAGCCTTGTTCACACCTAGTGATTTCCGGAAACTGGTTTTCTCAAAATGCATGATCAGAAAACATAGGAGGGAAAGACCCCAAAAATGTTTCCAGAAATGTTTAACGATTCTGTATCCAGCAATAATGTTTCTAGGAAATGCTTCATAGGAGTGGACAAGGCTATAGAAACACTTGCTACAGATACATATTTTTGGAAGTACTATAGAATAGTCCCTGCTGCTGCCCTGCTCCAGCAGAGACACTGAAAAATTGAGCTTCTCGTAACCTAAGGGTTCGTAGGCTGGCAGTGATTGCCTACGTTCCGGGGGGCAACTAAATAAATCCCATTGTACAGTAGGTTAGTTTACATGTATGTTAGGATAGGAAAAGCAGGGAGACTTATGTAGTATATTTTTTCATTTATTTGGCGTTTTTTAACCTCAAGACTGCATCAATCCTACTGGAATTGACTTGATACTAGTTTTTAACTAGTTTCCTTTAGAGATGTTGGAGTTGAAATTGACTCCTTACGAGTTTTTAACATCCTCTAATAAGAGTTTTTCTTTCATTCATAAATAAGTACATGTTTAAGTTGCTTAATTTAGACACGCTGGAGTTAGGAATCTGCAAGCAAACCTTTTTCAAATCTAAAGATTTTCCTAACCAGGGAATATATGGAAGTTGCCCTTCCAGCTCTGCAAACCTTGTTGGTTAGTTGGTTGGTCATGGGGTTTAAAGGGCTCAATGCCTAAAAGGCAAAATAGCGCCCAAGCTCTGACATTCAAACCATGTAAGCCAATTAAGCTTTATACCAACAAATTCTATTGCCAGACTGTTAATGTTGATATTACATGTATTTTCTACACCCATGTCTATTATTCTGTTGAACTATTGCAATGTATGAATTAAGGTCACATTACTCAACTCTATACATGTATGTAGAATTATCATTACGCAGCAATAGACTCGACAGAGTGGTCGTAATAGAAAGTTTTCAGTGTACACCCACCACCCACACCTCCAACTTTGGACATCGTTTATGCACGATCCTTGTCACGTTTCAAAGCAAAAAGCACATGTTTTGCCATTTTCCATCATAAGTTGACTCAAAAGAGTATGTTTACAACACAATTTTTTTCAAAGCGTTTTCTGCATAGACCATCCCCTCAACAAAGGTTAAGGGTTCGATTGTACAGTCAAGCGAACAACCCCCAAACAAGGATGAATTTATTTTCACTTGGCAAAAGATTGAGTTTGCTCCGCTTAATGATTCTCAATCGAAGCAGAAACGCAAAATCCTCCACAGAAATAGCCACGATTTCTCTTCTTTTTTTTATTTCTTCATCCAATTCGTGCAGTTTTTCCAACGTATTTTCATCCCTCCTCGGTATTATTTTTCATCCCCTTTTGCTTGCCTCGATACAAATCCGTCGATTCTCTGGCTTTGGGGCAATGCAAACTTACAAAACCCCAGTGTTTTAAATCCTGGTTCGATATCTCCCCATATGCATGCCATGCCCAATTTTTTCCTCCATTTTTTTTCTCTATTTTTTTCGTTATATCCCTGCCTTTTCAGCCCTCGTTTTTTGCAGTTGGAGAGTGTACAAACAAGAGGAAAAAACAGAAAAAAATGTAACAGGAGGATTTCCTCTTTCCCTTAGCGAATCATCATCAGAAATTCCGATAAGATAACAGAGGGGAAAATGTGTACCTTTATTGGACGGTGGAGAAAAATACGAAAAACCACAAAAAAGACAAAAAAAAGACTAAAAAAAACTGGGAAAGCTCATCATCTGGAGAATTTCTCATAGCGAAATTCGTACGAGATTTGATGTCAGAAGCCAATGAATTTTGTCGGTTTTTTCCCCTTTTTCAAATAAGTTCACTGAGTCGTGAAGATGCTAGAGGAAAAGGGGAGAATTTAAGCCGAGTTTATATCGGATCGTTTCATTAAATATTTCCGCTTGTTCAACACTTCAAAATCGCATTCAAGAAACATTCGAGTCAATATCCTTAAGATCTTGAAAGAAGATCAGCTGCTTGTCACGTGATTTACACACCTACAGTCGCCATTTTGGTATTGTCAAAACTGAAAATCCGATAAGTTTTTCTTAAAATGGAAAATAAATATACAGGGTGGCATAATGTCCTGCCGTTAGTACAAAAATTAATTTCTACAACTTGGAGTTACATGGAATTTTATTGTATACCACAGGATTTTAATGCGGGAAGGATTTTAGGCCCAATTTGTATTCGACTAAAATATTCTCATAGTTAGCATGATGTCAAATTCCTGCCATCATGACAAAAAGTAATTTTAAAAACTTGGACTTAAAGGAACAAATTTTGGAAAAAGGAACAAGAAGAACTAATGTATTTTATTTTATTCCATGTATTCATGTAAACATGAAAATATATGAATTAAAAAACTTTAGTAGTTTTACTTATACCAAAACTTGGTCATTGTAACTAACACTTTTCTTAAAATGAATTTTTATAAAAGCGGGAAGGACTGACGACCCTGTACGATAAAACATTCTAACAGTTTGTGGACAAAAAATAGCATAGGCCATAAAAGATCCCCATGTGTGTCCATATTCTAATTAATCCACATATAAATTGAGTATATGAAGTACTATATTGATATATGCGGTTTTACGACCTGTTGGTGTAATTTGATGTGGCTAAATTTGTTATCTAGGTTAAAATAGTCTGGCCAAACCAGGAACTGTCCACAGACAACTTAGTGTAGATGTCCACATGTTTGATTTATTACCATCTAATTTTTTTCGAATTTACATATCCATAAATTATTTACGTCATTATGTATATGTGATACGCCCTCATATATCACATATGGTCTCATATTCTGCATGAAGTTCATTGATAAACGTGATTATATACTATCATTCCACTAGGGAGATTTTACACTATATATTACATGCATTTTAGATGTTAATTCGGAAGGTACATGCATCTATTAAATGGATACACTATAGTCCCTTGCTGTAGATGTGCACATACAGTAATATTCATATTTCAACTGTAGTATACAATAATGACACCCGTCCTAGCTATTGAAATTTATCATTTTTGCTTTTAGATTTCTTGGATTTCTTCGTGACTGACCTAGTTTAACCTAACCCAAACAAACCTAAAATGTCATTTTGATTTAGCGGCCCCCAAACCTCCAGGCAATCACTGCTAGCTAATGAACAGTTAGGAGAAGCCCACTTTTACATTGCGTTATCTTGTAACAGGGACTATATCGATGTACCCTATTAAATTTCCATACGAGAAAATCCTCTACGTTACAAACACTGAATATTTTTCAACTGATAACGACGATTTCCCAACTTCGCACTTTTTGCAAACCAGCTTTTTATTGCAGGCAGATAACACGAAAAGGGAGATTTTCGCATAAAAGTGAGTCATGCAAATATCCTGATATCCACGCCATTACGTGGTACATATATTTTCAGATCCGTGCATTATTTCAAAATTCATAAAAAATATGTTTTGTTTTATACGACAAATGTTAGTTTTTTTCCAATTCCAAATTCTAGAATGATTTTTTGTTGCCTTTTATTGCAAAAGCGTATTTTTTTTGTCTTCAAAAGCGAAATGTAATGTTCAATATTCACAGAATCACAACCATATTTCATTTATTTTTCAGTGGGCAATAAGGCGAACAGGCACGTCTTAGTCCTAGGTCACCCAAAACGCAATAAAAAGGTAAAAACAGTAGAGAATTTTCACGTTACAAACTTAGATTTTTTCAACGATTTTTTTTCGTACAAAAAAAACCGGATCAAAATGATGGTAGTCGATATACGTGCTTTATTTTTCTCATGTCAAATAAATGTTGCCATCATTGTAAAGATTCTAAGCCAGCCATATTTCTGGCCTTATCGATAAGTAATGCCACTAGATATTTTTTCTTCCAATAAATAAATAAACATGTTAAATAAAAACTGGTTTCGTCGAGTTACAGGCAATATGTGGCGTATCACTGCGGCCATATTTTTCTCGTCTCTTTTAGATGATGTTGTTATTATGGGAGATATTTTATTTTATGGCCAATAAAGCATTTCAATGGTCATTTCTGGAGCAGCGTTTTAGTGGGGGTTTCATACGCTCCATAATGCTTTATCTCGTAATAATGAAATATTATACCCAGCTTCCTACTAGTGCGATTGTTTTAAAGGACAAGAGATATAAATCCGACCATATTTCACGACCAGTTATATGCTCCTAGGTCCTTATGACCAATTTCTGCAAAATCGCAGGTGATAAGCCATTTCGCCAAGAGAGCTTTTGGGAAAAAAAACCACGACAGACGTGACCCACGTTATAATGCCAAAAATTTCAAAACAGGGCATAACATCTTAAATATTCCTATCGTAAAAGCTTTACGATGTTTACCACTGAGAACCGATACATTTCACCCACTTTAAATAGTGCTACCAAAACTGCCATCGTAAAAAACCGAAGTTAAGAGTTGGTTGTCCATAACCTTTAAACCTTAAGTGTCTGCAAAATCGAACATCATCGATGTTACGAAAATATCATCGATTTAAGGTTTAGGGTCTAAACTTAAGACACGTAAAGCACACCCATAAAATATTCCAGGAAATAGAACAATTCAAAAACTATGAAGTATGGCAAAATAAATCTGAATAGATTCTATTCATTTCACATGCATTTGTGAAGTCACCCTAATGCAAGATGTGTTAACATAATGATGCGCTAACAAAGTAATATGCGTTAACATGGAGTAAGATCCGTTAACAAAGTAATATGCGTTAACATGGAGTAAGATCCGTTAACATGGAATGAAGATGCGTTAACATACAGGGAATGAAGATGCGTTAACATAAAGTAAGATTTGTTAACAAAGTTTTATACAAATTTGGAAGCTACGTGATTGGGGAGCTTAGCTCAATCTGGTTTTAGAGTTACCCCAAACCTAAGGAAAGGAAGTCACGTGTTCGTCTCAAGTTAAGGTTGTTTAAGGTGGTTACATGTCGTGTGCAACTTATACCAAGTTACTTGGTTTGGTTGTCTCGAATCAAACCACCCCAGCAGATTCACAAATTAAGACAAAGTATTTAAGATGTTTACACGCAAGACTAAAAATAAGATTTCTGGTATAAGTCAACTTAAGTCAACTTAAGTCCACATGAGGGTGACGTCAACCATCCGAAATTTTAATTTCAGAGCCCCTTAAGATAATCGTGAAGCGAGTATTCTCAATAATTTATTTTTAACGACGTGGTTAGGGTTCTGAGTTAAAGTAATCCTTCGTAAGGTGCATTGAGTCTGCGAGTGTAGCACTCAATTAAAACAAATGAAGCTGATTATCGAGCGAATTAGATAAAACAAAGCATTGGACAAGCCTAATACTCTCAACTTTCGAAACGCTGAGCATTTGGTCTCTTGAACTTTTAAGAGCACTTAAGTAAAGATGCAAATCAAGCAGAAAATCTGCCTCCGTACGCTCTAGTTGATCGATTGAAGCGAGAATCTTTGCCCCTAATTCTCTCCTTTGCAAATGCATCCGAAACGTTGATGATGTTATTATTCAGGAAGGAAATAGATCAATTTAAAATTAATGACACCCTTAATGCCCTACTCGAATTTTTCCCACTAAAACCAGATGAGAACACGCGGAAATGAGAACTGATGCCATCCAACAAAACACGAATAATAATTAATACACGTGTAAAGTATTGCTGCCTAACATGTTTTTGTATTTAAGCACTTGTTGTATTGCTTCATTTCAGCATTATTTCACTATAATGTACATGTATGCAAGTTGAAAAATGGTGAGTGCTGCAGTCACGAAAAAGCAAAATTACAAAATTCGTACCAGTTTTATTTATGGCATGAGTGTGTTTTTGAGATTTTAACAATGCATTGACAGCGAAAATGCATCAGCTGGGAAAAGATGCAAAACTGCATTTGACATGGAAACGTTAACGAAAAATCAATAAAATTTAGCGGAATTTCGGGGGAATTGGATATGAAGTCTAGGCTTGCAATTGATTTTTTTTTCTTCTTATTAAGAGAAATAAATCTGACAATATAGCTGAATCCATGCTGGGAAACGCATTTTATCACCTTCAGTCGAACAAGTACAGGAAAAGACAAAAATCATCTAGCCCTAAACACCCTGTTAGCCTCTCCATTAATATTGCGACATCATCTTATAATTGTAGATGTTAGGCATTAAACATACACTGTTCGGTTTTCATAAACATCATTAACGCATGATGTATGCATCGCTTGCATATTTGATACAAGTTGTGTTTAAAAATGACGTCACTTAATGATGTATATGTTCTAGACCAGTGCTTCCCAAGCTTTTTCCTTCATTACTCAAAAACTACTTATCAGAAAGTCGTTTTTGCCTAATACAGGTAATATATTCACGTTTATGTTATAATACAACAATAAAAAATTGATTAGTCCAATATACACTTTTTAACAGGGCAAATTCTTCATTAATTGAAACTAAGCTGGTCTTCATTTCACGACAAGTTTTATCTTCTTTTTCATCAATCTTTAGGATTTCATTTAGGAATTTTTAGCACATTGAGGACTGATTTTTTGAAGTACTTTTTAGGACATTTAGGTTTGGGAAGTATATTTCTGGACATACGACAGAAACTGGGTGCTACCTAGGGTGCTAGTCTGCTAGAATACCATAATTCCCATCAATAATTTTACAGTTTTAGATATAAAAATACTGCAGTTCTGAGAGCAATATCTGAAAGCGAGTGGAAACGCGATCGGAATTTTAAATAAGTAGTAGAAGAAGAAGAAAAAAAATAAACAGAAGTCATTTTCCGTAATATCGCTTTAGAGATTTTGCAGCGTTATTCCCCACGTACCCGTTGATGAACGATCGTATAAATACAGATAGCATATCGTGGGGAGAAAAATAATCGAAAAACAGTTATCGAGTTTAAATTTTCAGGAGCCATAATCGAAATTTTGCCTCAATTTTTGCGAGGAGGATGAGGGGGGTTATGTCGAGGCTTATGGTTACAAGGCATGCGACTCAACGACGTTACACCTTTTGAATTACAATATAACGAAGTTATCATCGCCATCGAAACCAAGGGGGAATACTGTGGTGTGAAAAATCAGGGGTAAAAATCTTTCATAGAGTGATTTCGAATGTTATGCTAATCACGATGTCTCGGACGCCCCCCACCCCATCCCCCGATTTCATCAATTTAAATAAGGATATTGAGTTTACAGAAGCTGGGATGAGTTGATGCATTTTCAAGAACATGCCGATGGTGAAGAATTATAATCAATTTTCAATTTCATCGCCAATTTATTCAAAGTTTACTTAAGATGCTTGGTAGAATTTTCATGGCGATGCTCTGAAACGAAACATCTTGAATTTAACGCGTTTGCATTTTTATCAATGTGGAAAATGATATTTTCGACAAGGGCAAAAATTAATTTGGAAAATTGCATAACATCGGTAAATAATAAAATTATGTAATTTTCAAGGAAATATTGCGCCATTTCTGCGTTACGAGAAATTAAAAATTCAAGATATGAATTTAGGCATTGCCAAATGAAAAATACGATACCCTCATGATAACTTGAAATGAAATATTAAAATGCAAAGTGAAAAAAAAAACCATTTAGAATTGAAGCAAACGTTCAAATTTTTTTGATAAAAACCCAAATTTCATAATTTTCTTATAAAAAACATGATTTTTGTAATTCTTTGGTGAAAGCAAAAATTCATAATTTTTTAATGAAAAGCAAAATTTTGGAATTTTTTATGACAAGCAAAATGCAACAGTTTTTGATGACGAAAATATTCAAAATTTCGTAAAATTTGAAGACTACAATGTGAAAAAGATACGTATACGTACGACGAAAGATTCATATTGTTCATGGTAAATTATGTCAAATAATTTTATAACTAATAATTCACTAAATGACCAATTTATAGTATACCAAAACTCACCAGTTTAAGAGATAAAAAATTAAAAATTATTAGATACATGTAAGAAAATTGGGCATCACCAATTAAAAACACGATCCCATCTCAATCAGATCTCTTCTTGTGATATGAAGCATGGAAATTCAATTTGGAAAACGAATCCTCGAGAATTAAAACAAAACTCCATAATTTTCAAATACGAAAAAATTAATATTTTTCATTCAGTTAAGGGCAAAATGTGTAAAAAGATAACTGAACAGCGCGATCAACGATTAACTAAATAGTTCATGGCAATATACTGTATTTAAAAATAATTCTCCTTTTTATAAATCAGTTTTCCAAAGAGTGCAAAAATTGTTGAACTAGTACAGGAACTCGTTCACTTATAGTATTGAATTCAAAATCTAAATAAAAATTTAACCAACAATGAAAACTTTATAAACTTGTATTCAACACTGTACAATGGAGATTGTGAAAACCATACGAATGTAAAAATTGCCAATAAAGCAGCATAGAAACACGAATATAACAGGTTTAGAAATCTGAAAACTGACATTTATCACCAAATTTGATCAAAGAAAGATGCTTATCACATGGTTGCATTTTGGCTTTTCTGAGTACAGGATTCCCCTGCCATATCCTGCAGCTTTATTTAGGATCCCAAATTGAATGTTCGTAGACCAAGTTATCGCCTAATGATAATTTCAACCCCTTCCCCTCACCATTTAAGACTCTCCCCAAATGAAAGTAGGGGACATTTAGTAGGTTTTCTGGATTCCCATGCTCCCCTAGCGCCTCGTTTCTTATCTGGATGGCATACGTATAAATAAGGCAGTGTCTAAGGTGGAATTAGAGGATATGGCATTGCCTTATTTCTCCCTCAGTGATGGATCCTCCATTTTTATGGCTTAGGTGTTCATGAAAATGTTATTATCTTCGGCAATATTTATTACTCTCGCAGCCATCCCCGCTACTTCTATATTTGATCGTAAAGTTTCGTAAGGGGCTCGTGTAATAGGGATTTGATCGTCGTGTCATCTTTTAGGACTGAGTTTTCAAGTGCCATTAAGGCAGTGCACTGTCCTACCGCTATTCTCAAATGCAGTAATCTTAATCGAGAAATGGCTCGGTGTTTTTATTACCTCGAAAATACACAAATGCGAATTTTACCGAATTTTGTAATCACGAGTTTATAACGAATAATACCATATCTTGGAAAAACAAGGAACCTTCATAGTAAACCTTGAATGAACATTAAAACAAATTTTTAAAAATCACTAAAATGTAACTAATTTGAGTTACAGCGTCGATTTTCGTTATTATGTAAGTGTATATAAATACCAACAAAAATAAGATTGTATGCTTTGCGAATTACTTATTGATTCAACGAATGTACCAAATCAATTTTGAATAATTATGTAATGTACTAACAAAAACAAGATTGTATGATTTGTGAATTACTCATTGATTAAACATGAATGTAATAATTATTTAATGTACTAACAAAAAAAATTATGTTATACATGTATGGTTCTAACTAGGAAACCAACCTTTTTAACGTGATTATGGATTTATTGTTAAACCTAATTTTATGAACGTTATGTGGTGTTAACTAATTATGTAGTGATTACCAGCACGCACAATTTCTCTATTAGCGTCGTGCTATAATTGTTTAAATAAATGGCAATGTCAATAATATTCGAAAATAAGAAAAAAAAATTCTCCTTGGCTCCTTATACATGTAGTTGGGCAATCTAGCATAGCTTAAGAGGTTGCAGTGATTGCGTACCTTCAGGGATTCAATTATTTGAATTTTGAAAATGTGGCATTATTTTAATGAGAAATTTTGTCTACAGCATAATACAGTATATTGTATTTCAATCGTCAATTACAGTAAACCGATTTTCGGTTGCAAGTCATTAGCCGCTGCAGTAGACGTTTCTGTTAATCTTCTTAGGAAATCAAATTAAACATTCGAAACGCTACATGCAAAGATGGAATTATTGATATCGCGGTAAAATCCCATTTATCAAATTATCCGAAAATTCAGGCGAGTTCATCGATCGATGCTGTACAGAGCAACCTTTTCATTTCTTTCAAATAAAATCAGCAAATTCTCAGCAGTGAACGACTTCTCATCGCAATAAATAGATATCGGAGTAATGCGAACGAAGCAAGAAGTATTTATCATGTTGGAAAACAAGCGAAAGTCGAGAGGTAGCCTGCGATATCAAATAACCAATGTTTCGTTAATGTAATTATTATTATTATTATTATTATAGCATGTGTGGGCAGCGCAGCAAAATTGCCTTTTGGGTAGATTGTTTTTTCCCGGTATGCGTATAGCCGTATAGGCTACACTTACAGTTAGGCAGATCTAAATTGCTTTCAACAAAAATTGCATGCAATTCTTTCCTTTCATGGAAAAAATAAATAGTGATTTAAACCTGGTTACCTCGCGATTTAATCGTCCTAGTTACCAAAAATATAATCAACTCCTTACAGTTGAAGATGGCGCCCAGCAAAATTACACGTGTTTTCAGCGACATTTTACAAAACTTAAAATTCACATTGAAAATGGAACGCCAAAAAAGGAATGGAACACAATTCGTTCCAAAGTTTTGAATTCGCGCGCGTGTTTTGTAAATTTGGAATGCACGGGGTTCGAATAGAACTGCTGGTGCGATTTGAATTTTTCAGTGCTTTCGAACGACCAAAAGTTGAATATTGGTCAACTTCATTCGGTTCAACTAGCTTTCAACAGCAATTTGAACGACAAAAGTTGAATGTGAGTTTAGTTTTGATAACGACAAGTGCAACAAAATATTCTCTCGCATGCGAAAATAGGACAACGCTAAAATCTCAAAAACAAACCAACAGTGTGCAACTAAAACCGTTTCAAAAGACTAAGGTGGTTGGAAAAATTTGGCTGCAATAGCATAAGCCATGGTGGCGCCAGCTCAAGACTATAAGGAAGATCCCGTACACGAAAGCTGTGAAATATTAATGTTGGGAGATAAGATACATGTAGTTAAAACGTCCTCCAAATGCAAGCCCTGTGGCGGCTGTAAAACATGTAGCGTCATTAACTAAAGCGAGGGCGAAATGCTGATTACATCGACAAATTCGTCTAAATAATTAATCTCCAAAAATAACAAACTTGTTAGCTCAACGCCCGGGTGTTTGCTTTATCTTCTTCTTTAATTCCAATATTTAAATTAATAATAGCGACGCGCTTCACTTAGCGCATTAAATTAAAGGCATCACAACGAGCGAGTTTAATTGGCGTAATAAAAAGTTATTTCATGAACAAAAAATTATTGCGCCTCGATGTGTTGTAAGTTGTTACATTTCTGCGAATTAAAGCGAGAACAACAAACTAATTCCCATGCCCCAACAACATGTAGCGGTTAAACTGATGAATAATAAACTCAAATGACGACAATTTCACAATGACCCAAAAAGTGAAATAGCCAAAACGTGATACTGATGAACGACATAAGAATAACTTGGTTTCTTGAAAAAATTTTAGGTTGAAAGCTAGTAAGGACCGTTTGAAGAAAATGACTGCCCCCGTATATGAACACGACACCACACTTATCAATTTACGGAAATCAGTCACTGTTAACAGCTGTTTATGTAACAATACAAGGTAGCATACTGCGCATATGATGCACATGCAAACAGGGTGCACGTTGCTGCATGTCAATTAATCGTCCTGCTATTAAAATGTAAACTTGTAAACAACTTTGCATACATGTACGGTACATGCTGTACATGTTTAAAGACGAACAGATGCAATGTGTTTTCATCTGATAGGAAACCATTGGGGAGAGTAAATGGGATGCATTTCAATTGGGGAAGTTGTCAATCGTTAGGGGGCGCTCATGTCGCGTATTTCCCGTTCTTAATCCCTCTCCACACGCATTCACCACCTTGAAGCATCCAGTAAACAAACGCTACTGCGGTGATGTGGATACGTAATCCTTTTAACCCACCTGCCATTCAAAAAGCCAACGCAAAACGAAAATCCCCATGGGAAAACAGAGGGATAACTCACGCCATTAACACACGCGCAAGTATGCAGTACCTCGCAACAGTAAACTTAGTGCATGCTTTGAGAACGGATCTGTTTATCGACCGGAAGCACTTGTTTCGCAAAGTACTCTCATGCACAACACCATTGATTGAAAACGTTGGCATTTACGTTGAGCGAAAACGAAAATGCTGAGTTCACCAGAAGTCAATTATTGTTCTCTTACCAAGTACTGATCGGTCTACAATCACGTTTACAGCAATACAAAAACCTATAGATGTACATGGTCACGAAGTCGCAGATAAATTTCCAGCTCCAAAAACAAATATTTAAGGTATATTTCAACTCTACATCTTCAGCAGATTTTATATACTGTAGATCGGTATACATGTATACAGTATGCTAAGAGTCAGAAATTACAATAACAAAGTTGCACTTAACCTAAAAATGTAATTTAGCTGCCCCAAAAAGGCAGGCAATCTCTGCCAGCCTATTAGCCATTAGGGGAAGCCTACAGATTCCCCTGCTTCAAATGAGCACACAAAAAATTAAAACAATAAAAGTAAAAAATCCAACATCCAGAAAAGGGGTCCTTAATTAAAACACGGTCGGGCTATAAATACTGTACTATACATAATGCCCTGTTCCAGAATAGATTTATATTTCAACGCTAATTTTCTAGTATTCAACATAACACCTATCGTGGAAGTCACAATTTATTCTCTTTCAGGCCCAGTTGCCCCGTTAACTTTTCTACATGGTTACCTAAGGTTAACTGCTAACCTTATATGATGCAATGCCTTTCCTTAGCTATAGGTTCCTTGATGTTTACATCAGGTTTTAATAATTTTTAAAGTGGCTAGTCCACGTGTTCGTGGCTTGGCACGTTCATTTTTCATGAAATTCAAAACTTTCACTGGGAAAAAACACAGCCTACATATTCGTACGAAATCGACATTTTTCCTAGCAACATAAATACAATTAAACCCCTCTTGTAAACACGATGAAACGGTCTGGAAAACCACGCGAGCGTATCGTCTATATTTTAAAACCAGGATTATGTAATCTTATTAATGTTTTGGTTCAACGCACAAGCCGTGTTTATTTATAGACCTAATAGTCACCTAATGGCGGGGTGCACGCAAAGGCTAATGTCTACCGAATTTGAACATCCTGTATTATTACGTTCATCCCTCTTTTCTCTTTCATGAACTTTACTTTCGTGATTTTAGACTCAAAGATGTTTATAAATGAATGGTGTAGAAAATTCCACCAAATTAACGAGTTGTCCCAATCCACACAGAGATGCAATTTTTAACTTTTTAAAATTGTTAACATCTTCCTGGTCACACTGACTACTGAAAATGAAAAATATGACATATGCCAACGTAGGGAATAATATACTGTACATTACATTGCTCATTACATCTAAACAGACAGAGGAACCAGCAAATTTAGCAAGATTTTTTTTTTTTAAATTGACAGTTTCATGATTAATTTCTATGACAGAATTGCTTGTCATCTCTTGATTTTTGCACTAACCAGTAACTAGCTATGTGAAATGTTTTATTTATCAAACTAAATCCATTTCCCCTGACCTTTTCTGGCCTTTAAAACTTCCCTGATTTTTCCTGGTCTTTCAAATTTCCCTGACCATTTTAGGTTTCCCAGGTTTCAGGTCTGGGGGAACGTTGAGATATGTATTTGAAGAAATTATTCACATTATTTTGTCCAATTGATTTGTTGGGTTTTCTAGACTTTTTAAAAGTAAATCGTTTTCCCTGAATTTTTCCTTGACTTTCCAATTTCCCTGACAATTCCAAATTTTCCAGGTCTGCGGGGACCCTGAGATATGTTCCTGTAACAAGTTTACATTATTTTTGTCCAATTTATGATGAATTTCCCTGGATGGCACAGCCCCTTCCAGTAACATTTTATTACCATGTCGACGCACTGCAATGTCAACAGTAGCAGGTTTGCTGCTCAATTCTCCAATGATTACGTTTTATTTGATGTACTTTATTTTTTTCTAGAATTCGCTCAACTAATTAAATGTAATGCCAGGTGCCAGTAGGTTTTATGGAGCAAAAGGGGTGAAAATTTACTACCTCGTGTAACGGTACATTGTTTTTTTCCGTGCATTCGATCAGTTTAATTACCGTTAAATTTTCATTTCAGAAGAGGGGGAGGGGTATTCATGTTTTTATCCATTTCGTTATCTTATCCTTTAATGAACACACAGTACGTACCCATCACCGTCTTGAGCGTTGATGTTGATTTTCCTTCCAGTTCCCAGCAATTCTGCGAATACAAAAAAGGAGAAAAATATTTTAATTTGAGGATTGAAGGGATGGAGGCTGTGCAATAACGGATTTCATTGCGGTTTAATGGGGCAGATCGGCGCAATGTCCCCATGAACAGAAATAGAGGAGTGAGTCATCGTCTAATGAATTTCGTTTGTTGACTAATTTATAAACAGCTTCTCCATGGCATTTAGCGATTTATATAATTATACATAAGTGCGCGTCAAGGAAATATCGATTTGGGGATCGGTGTACAAGTGGCCCCCAGATGGAGGTTGATAACCGAGGGTCGGAATTTTAATAGTGGCAACACATCTGTTAAATCAGTTAATGACCAAACCTCCAATTAAATTTCCCTGACGTTTTCAGGTTTTCCAGACACTTTTTATGATGTTCCATTTCAAATGCCATATGGAGGAAATTTTGGAATGTCTAGATCACTAAATCATTGGATTTAAACCACAATTTTGTAAAAAAAATTATATTAATACATGTAGATAAGGGAATGCCGTAGGCGAAATTTCTGAAAAATTACCAGAAATAATGGATTTTAGTGTGTTAATTTTATTAACGATGTGATCCCTAGCGGTTGAAATCACTAGTCAAACACTGAATTTTTGTGGACTTTATTCGAAATTTTATAAACCATTCATAATGATGGAAAGGCTGTAGGGAATTTTTTTTTGATGAAAATATGACCCATATAAAAATTGATAAGTAGCCAACCACTGTACCGTGTTGATCATGCAGGAACGCCATAAGCGAACATGTTTACAAAAATTGACAGAAACAGTGTAATTTATGTGTATTTTGTAGATTTTTCACAAGAAATATTAGGATAATTAAAACACCATTGGTGACACTTTTATAAAAAGTAGCTCAACAAACAGCTTTTCTAATGCTTTTATGAGCTAGTTACAATATACCAGTAAAATCGTTGTGCCACAACCTACATTTCCAGACAAATTTCCCTGACTTTTTCAGGTTTTTCAGGTTTGCCAGCCACCTTGTTTTACCCAGTTTCAAACATATCGTGTATATACCGCTAAACTTTCACCATGACTTATTGTGGTCAGTAATGGTTAAGTCAGCCAACAATTGGCATACACGAGTCATTCTCACTACGATTCCACAGATGTTGTCACTATTAAACTTCCAACCCTCGTACATTTCGTACACTGTCTTCTCGTTTCATATCCTGATAGGGCTCGAAATTCACCAGGCTACACCCCTTCAATTAATTAGATTCGAGTTGTACGGATAAGGTACAGCTGACTAATGGCATTTGGAGGGGGTTGGGAAATAGTGGCGAATACGAAATCATTACGGAATTACTTGCTCCCAAATTCCGAATCCAATGACATTAACCGCTCATTAATCAGTCACAACGTGTTATTTTTTTCTTATAGAGCCCAATTTCAAAATGCTGATAAAATGAAGCGTCATCCCAATATAGGAGTCAATCCTGACTGGCTTCCTTGGGAAAATGATATCGCAAAATGCGACGTTTATAAGGCTTTTATCGTGGATCTGAGACCAGATAATGAACTGACGTAGTCTGCAGTGACTGACGCTGTCTGGCATCTTTTGACTAATTGCGAAATAAAAGGGAGGACAAAAGGGGTAATTTATCACGTAGGAAAATTCGTTCGTTTGATAATTTCAGAGACAGCGTGGTGGGCTTTATATCGAAATTAATATGTACGTTCATTCTCAGCGTGGTATCAAAAGGATTTGCTCCTAGCTCTCTAGGAGAGTCTAGCAGTTATTTTAATTGAAAATGCGTTTTATGAGATGCAGCGGTTTCTCGATCGATCAAACAACAAGCACTGCAGACAGGTAGAATCACAAGGACCACATTTTGGAAGATAGAACCTAAGTTTTTTTGTCTTGTGTTTGGTTCACAGAGTATGCCAGCAGGTGACGCTCGAAAATGTGGCGTTATCTAGGATGATTTAGGTGCCATAGGTTACACGGAAGGTTGTACATGGTGATTAAAATTTTATAGTTACAAGCACAACATTTTGGAAAAAAGGTACAGGAGTGCCTAACGTTTTCATTTCATTATTTGGTTCACAAGGAGCTAGTGCCAACAGGCGGCGCTGCAGCCGCTGGAATCAAAAATGGCGCATGTGCTGGAAAATTCTCAATGTGTTTTCTGTATCATGATGCGAAACATGATTAAGCATGGTTAAGCGCAATTTGGAAAAATAACTTAATTCAAAAACGATTTCCACACTAAGCTATCTTATTCCAAAATTTGTTTCTTGGTACTAATATTTTTTTGAAAATTGCTTAATGAGAGCAGGACTTGATGATCACCCTGTTTTACTTAAATTTCTTGTATGGAAATATGGGATGAATTGACCTCAACTCTTTATCTAGGTTTATCAAAAATAAAATTCGCCTATACGGAGTTTGCAGCATTGTTAACACTGCTGAAAACGTACGAAAAATTCACCATAATGCATTATTATCCTTAATATCAATATTGTTAGCAACATTTTAAGGAAAATACAATTGAAATCCGGTATTACTGGGGGCGTTTTTGATTACATTACTAAACAATGTATTTTACTAACATCACCAAGCAGTCTTTTACTAACATTACCAAACACCGTAATTTACTGACAATACTAAACACTATTTTACTAACATTACCAAATACTGTATACAGGGCACAGGTGCATGTAATAAGTCCATGTGAAAAGTGAGCCATAAAGGGTTGCCATGAGTAACAATGCATTCTTTGGCTACCATTTTCTTAGAAAACATGTCTTTGATTAACAAGCCTTTTTAATCGGATTACGGTGTTTCTTGATACATTAATGTCGCTGCACGTTCGTTCATTAATTTAGGGCCTAAATTCGCTAGGTAACTCTTCGGGGGAAGATAGAAATCCACTTCAGATATAAGTCAAACGTGAACGGAAATTGCTATACAATATTACAGTACGCCCACGGAATCTTCCTCTCCATAACAGGAAATCTCCCAGAAGGGTGGGACGTGGACTTGGTCCATCTTGATCCAGGAATCTTCAAAGCACCAACCCGGATGTTGGCCCTTAACAGATTCGATTTCTATACAAACGCCCTATGGGCCTTCTTGGTCTCCGTTCTAGGATTTTATGTTCGAGAGGCAGGTCATCAACCAACCTTCTCCAGACACAATCATCAGTCTCGTCTTGTAGAAAGTGCAAAGAACGACCTGTTACGATCAGAATGGGTCAAGAGACCACTGCAAATCAGTTATTTGGAGTGCGATGGAATATATCGTATAGGTTAATACGTTCTAATATTTATGTTTGACTAACTCCGTTGGTAATTATTAACTAATGGAGTTCTTATCTATGAAAACTTAAGCTTACACTGTACTACAGTAGCCACCACTCTTTTTTGTTAAAGTATGAAAATAAAGTCAACCTTTTTTGCATACTACACATGCTTGTTAGCGCAGTAAAACAAAAAATATTTCAAACGAAAGTCAGATACTGTACTTGTGACAAAAATAATTGTACTTTTCGTATTGTGAAAATAGTGCGCCTTACCAAAATACAAGGTGAAATTTTCAACTTCCCTGACCTTTCCAGGTTTTAAAAACATTTCCCATGACCAACCATGCAGATAAGGGATGCTATATTTATAGCTTATCATATACGGACAAAATATAGGACAACTTTTCATTATGAAACATCATTGATTTTTTTGGACTTTTTCAAAGGAAATTCATTTCCCCTGACTTTCCCAGGCTTTCCCAGGTCTGGGAGGACCCTTTGGCAAACCATTGCCATCTAGGGTTACATTTTAATTACATTTTACAAAGATAATTGATATTTCTATTCTTGCATTTAGTTTTGTTCAAAACATTTTATGACTGCAGTATATCTATCTTTCTCATTTGTATTGTTTATAAGTCTCAATGTACATGTACTTAATAACAAAAATTGCAGCGAGAAATACTTTACAACAAAATTCAAATTGCAGGCTGCCCATTATGATCATGAACATATTTCCCAAACTCTAAAATCGAAATTTTTATGAAAAAAAAAAAGCTGTTGCACCCCTGAACACGTTGCATGGAACCTAGTTCGAACATCACTGGTCTACAGCTCCACCTAGTGGAGAGCTTAGAAAGCAAAACATGTAAGCCCACCCTAGTGCCCATCATCATGGGGTGGAGGATGGACATTTTTAAAGCCAATCATTTTATTTTCAGCTCCACATAAGTGCAAACTAAACGACACGAAAATCCACATATAGGTTGAATTTTTTGCATTTTGTATTATGCCCGAAGACACCAACCTCAGCCTGGCATTCATCACAATAAATGCCTCTCCTCCGCCACTTTTAAATTGGATTTGGAGGCGTTATGTCGTTGGAGAAGTCAAAATTGCTGTCTAGCAATGGCTCGGCCAGCAAACAAAGGCAAATATAAGGCTGTAGGAAGTGGAAAAATATATCCAATATTTCGCATTCAATGCGAATTTGCGACATAATAACGACTGGAGCCGCCAGAGGTGCCCATATCATGCAAAACAAATGGCCATAAAAGCGCATCGTTGCCACTGTATGGGATCACCTATTTCCCAATTTTTTTCTCATCTTAGATCCGACTTAATGTTTGGAAAAGGCCTATTCAATAGGAATGAATAAAAAGAGCATGCGGGAGTGCAGTCTCTTGTATGAAGCTTGACTCCGTGTATAGCCTCACGATTTATTGAATAACTTAAGGGAAAAATGAACAAAATTTTCAGTACGAGCACTCACTTTTTCCAACTCGTATTACTGCATAATACGGTCCAGTGAAACAGTCACCGTGAAATACAGAAATGGACAAAGCATAACAAAATTCGTTTGCCAAGCTTGAACAGCTTGAAATCGATACCAGAACAAAAAGAAAACTTTTGAAAATGTATAAGTTATAGTCAGGGTATGAAACAAAGGAACCATGCAAAAAATCTTATTGATTTTCTGATTCACGTTGCTAAACTTAACAAATGATAAAATAAAAAATTTAAAAATTAGCCATAGTACAGGGTTGAACCAAAAATTAAATTTTCAACTACGCTAAATTGACCAGGACTTTGTGTTCGTTTAAAAAAAGTTCCCTGACCACAGTAATTGCAAAACTATGACATACCAATTAATGCAGGGCAGCTATATTTATTGCTTAGGAAACAACACAAACTTACACAAGAGAACAGCTAATGACTTGATCACCTCAAATATTTTTCAACCTACCTAACTTTTTCCTGACTTTCCCAAGTTTTTTAAACAAATTTCCCTCACCACAGCAAGTGCAAAAGTACGATATATGCCAATTTAAGGAATACTGCAGTGAAGATACATATTTATAGCTTAGGAGAAGAAACAAATATAACAAGTATACCGTGGCTAAAAAATTTAAATTTGCTGTTTCCTTAAATTGACAATTTCATTATTGTATTTCATTCAAATACTTGCTTGCTACAATTGCAAGCTTGGTTTCTTAACCTCAATGACGTGATCAACTGAAGTATGGATTTCCCTGACTTTTTCCCATGACTATTTTCCTACCTATTCCATATCATTCTAATTTCCCTGACTATTCCGTATCCTTACAATTTTCCTGACAATTCCAGGTGTTCCAGGTTAGTGAAACCTTTGCCATTTGTTTACTAAACACTGAATCGAACTCAAAGATCCATAAGTCGTTTTAAGGCTTAAGCAAAGCATTTTGTCAGTAATTACACAGCTTGCTTTAAATTGTGACAAGCATCCTTTTCAAGCTGGTAAAATTGATCTTCTGGCTAAAACAGATGAAGTTGATCATCTGCAAGTGTCTTGAGCGACCAAAGCCGATAATTGAATTGGCAAAATTCCTTCGATGTTTGGTGCTTTCTTTTGTTTTTTACTTAATACAGACGACCATTTTGGTAAGTCTATCTCCATCCCATAACACCCATCTCTAACTTTTAATTGTACAAAGCATTTCCGTTACATTGTAATCCAATTAATCCGTTACCAACAGCAATAGGAGAGAGAAAGAGCATTTTTTTCTAAATCCCCCAAGCAGATGTTTCTGCCTCTCGCTCACCGTGTGCCTGGAAACTACAAATTCTGGGCTGCGTCCGCTGACCACCCTGACCAGTGTCCGCAGAGCACAATGGCATGCATAAACAGATTTCGCGCGTCCCAAATCAATTATCAAGAGAAGAAAAAATCTATTAAAGGTTGGGGAACTGGACAACGTGTCCAGCCTTCTGGATCGCAATTGCCAACGTCCAGTACTTTGCCATTTAATAGGACGTACGATCGTCTACTCAACTCCCTGATTGTGGTTGTTCCTATAGTTGTCTGAAGCTGATGAAGTGAATAAGCAGAGAGAAAAACGCTGTTTTTCATTCTAGCTTCCATTGCTTCCAATGAGGATGGGAAGGAAACGAACTAGGGAGGAAAAAACAAGGGAGACGAGGGAGAAGAAGCAAAAGAAAAAAAAGAAGAAAAAAACGCTTTTTCAAATAAATGAAAGGGAAACTTCAAGCGGTTGAGGCAGAAATGCATAGACTCCAAACTCGCAGGACCCTCTTGGGTAAGCAAGTCCATTATTAATGAAAAGTAAACCCAATCCATTTCCAGTAAATTTAACTACGTTCTCGAATATATTCTCATCTTCTGCAGTGAATTTGTCAAGCGTCACGTCATTAAGATGGTAATGTATATACTGTATCTTACGGCACGATCCACAATAGTCGCCATGCTTATCAGTATAGCATACACATTTAGCAATGCCCAGATAAGTCATACGTTGTACATGTACATGTATTTGAAAAACTTAATTTTTTTTGTTGCGAAAATGCAATTCAAACACATCGTTTTTGGCTTTGCCAGTATAATAATTACCTGATAATGGTCGTTTTATTTGAAATACAGCTGCAAACTTGGTGAATGTTTGGCATTTTATAAATGCCATCTTGAAAAAAAAACAAATTGAGTTCTTTACTTCTTTTTGCAATATAGAACGTGTTGTTATTTGGAAGCTGGCGGTCCATGGTTGGCACATACACGTCCTCCTCGCGCAAATGCACATGACTCAGTTCGACCAATCAACGCTTGCACGTGATGAGCGGCAAACTCGTACCCAATTATACCCAACATTAATTTTATTGTTTTCAAGTTAGATTTAAATTTAATGCTGATTGCGTAGTTTAATCAGGATGCTAATTATGCCAATTTTAAGCACTTGAACATTTAGTCAGGTTGTCTACTAAACCGTAATTTTATTTTTCCAGTATATTCATGTTTGAAATATGAATATTCTGCGAAAATTTTAGAACACACTGTCAAAAATGTTGTATCGTGTCATTTTCAAAGTATATTACCGAAATTTTCCAGTACACATGTTTAAAAAATTGAATATTTCTAAGATAATTATAGAACAATATGTCACAAATGATGGATTTTAGCTCGTGCCTCTTGATAAACAACCCGAAGTTACGTATTGTGTGTCATAGGGAGTAATTTATACATGTATGGCGTTTTCGCAAAAATTCATTTTAAATCGAAAATTTCCAGTATCAAGAAAAATTCAGTATATTCCCAGGTTTTGAACGATTTCCAGGGCAGCAGACACCCTGATTTTAAGGAAAAGCGGTTAAATTGGTTACAAGGGATTAGTCCCCATCAAAGGATTTGCTAAAATTTCTACTGGTATTTTTGCCAAAGAATAACCCCTTTAAGTTGCCTCGTTTAGAAAGTTGGATTTTCAGAAAGCTAAAGCCACAAAGCTAATTTAGTATCCGGATGAAAAACCGATATTTTGCAAAATCAACAAGAAGCAGTTGCTGCTGAAAAATACGTGTACGGAATAATGGCACGACAGTCTTGATTTCTTGAATCCTCACAAATAGTGCGTCTGATATAAACTTCGGTACAGTCCCTACTCCAAATATGCGCACAATATTTCAACTCAGCTATTCTTGCTGTCGCAATTTCCCCTTTTTATGTTTTTTTCTTGCTTTGCCTTTTTTATTTGTTTCCTTTGTTTTTCTTCTTTTTCAATTATTTCCTTTTTTGTGTGTTTTGAGTGTTTAATCTAACCTAACCAAAATTAAATGAAATTTATTTTGCTGCCCCTAATACCCAGGCAATCACTGCAAGCCTACGAGCCGTCAGGAGCAGCCCAGGTCACCACAGTGTCTATGACGGAGCAGGATGTAAACCGTAGTGCAGCCAGTTCGTCGGCTACAAACTTGATTTTCTCGATTTCAATTCAACGGTGACACTGATTGGAGGTCGGTAAACGAACCACAATTATCGTGCTGGACACCGCAAACAGATGCCCAAAACACGCCCTAACAATGTAGATATTGAACATGGCAGTGGCGCTGGATCAATAATACCAGTGCTTGCTATAGCTCCATTGTTAAAACCTCCCTAAATTGCAGCATTGACAGGCCCCAGCGTGCGGGCGTAATAAAACAGAATTTTGAATCAAGTTGGAAATGATTTTCATGCAGAAAATTACGTACACAAAGGATTCGCGGTGAAGTGATTTCCCAAAAATTGGAAATTTACTATCTCGCCACAATAAAAGTCCAATGAAGCCGACAGGTTTCGTGGTCCTCCATCCTCCTAAAATCTTTATACGCTCTTAAATCCAACTACAAAAACCTATCTTACAGCTCCACTCGCCTTAAAGTGGATGCTTGAATTTAGCTTTTTTTCTGACTCTCTAGACATAGTCATGCTTTGCTGGACTCTGAATCTGGTCATTGTGATGCCGAGATATATACAAAAGGATTATTGCCGTAACATCTGCTGACTTATAACTAGGGTCGTAACTCAACTTTATGGTCGAGAAATCAAAGCCAAGCCTATGTGCGTGCAACGTGAAATCATCGTCCACTTGCCATTAATGCCAGGTGGCGCTGGAAACCAATATAAATACAGGGCCTCTAATATAAATCGTGACGCAATAGAGGGCGCTGCCAAGCAGTTTCGGAAAGTTTCAAATGGTATTCATGATTTGTTAAAAAAAAATAAAAATGTAACAATATCATCTGACAGTCATCATCTTCATCCACTATACGTGTTGATGAGTTTTTAAAAAAGAAAGTCCATGAGATTTCCAGGGTCATATTCTATTTTTTCCAGGTTAAAAAAAAATATTTTAACGATTAAGTGTGTGCCACAATTATTGTTAATACAATATTTAGTAATAATAATTAGGCGATTTTTGTTTGTTTAGAAAATAGATATGAAATGGTAGATTTT
The DNA here is from genome assembly GCA_034687865.1 of Kryphioiulus occultus. Lineage (NCBI taxonomy): Eukaryota > Metazoa > Arthropoda > Diplopoda > Julida > Julidae > Kryphioiulus > Kryphioiulus occultus. The sequence goes on from JAQGAF010000093.1 coordinate 32,273, forward strand.
TAGTCAACTCTACCAAACAAACATATCCTAATGATGGACTACGAACATGCTACCAGAAATAATGGATTTTAGGCATATTTTCCTTAAAATGTTTTTATTTACTTATTTATTTTTTTGGAAATAATATTAATGAAAGAAACTGATGAGGGATTTTATAAAAAATACTACACCACCACTAATGCAGTTCTAGACCATTTTGAAAAATTCAGAAATATTGATAGAGAGAAAATAACTGCATAGATGAAACTTAAATAAAAATTACCAGAAATAACGGATTTTAGGCCCAATCTGATGAAAATGTTTTCCCGAAAATGTTTTGAATTTTTATAAACTAAATCACCAATAATGCATAACGTTAGATTAATTTAGGAGCACCGCGGGCAAATTTTTTTGCAAAAACTGAATTCTACGGGAATAGTAGAATTGATTATCGGCCCAATCATTTTTGTGCAGACTTCCCAGAAGTATAATGAACAAACCCAAAACAGAAGTTTGATACAGCAGGGTTCATACAGTACCTAAATTTGCACCTCAATTTCCCTGGCTTGCCCTGACCAAATCTTATTAATTTCCCTTAATTGTCAAATAAAACATGTAACATGTAAGTAAAAATAAATATATTTGCAACACTACAATTATCTATATTTTTTGCATTTTTCTGTGCTACTGCAACACTTCTTGGTCAATTGCCTCTGCTTCCAAGTTAGCAGTTTTTTAGAACCCTCTTTTTTGATTCCATAAAGTCCAAAAATTGAAATTCAAAATGTTTTGAATGTTTTCTCTGACCTCCAGCTGAGTTTCTCCGATTTAATGGACAAAATGTCAACATTTCTATGACTTCCCCTGACCACAGTTCATTTCCCTGACTGTATGAACCCTGTACTGAAAAATTCCAGGTTTTCAAAATTTCCTGAGTTTTCTAGCTTTTACAGGTTGAAAAGAAAATTCCCTGAGGTTTCCAGGTTTTCCAGTGTGGTAGTCACCATGAATTTACATGTATATGTATATGAATTACAGGAAACATTCACATTTGTTCAAATACAGGATGTCCAAAAAAGTGCTTCATGGCGTTAACTTTTTCGAAATTACTAGCGTTACCATTTCGATTAATCTTATGTTCTAAGATCGAAAAAACAAGTTTATCAGTCGGAACTCAATACATGCTTCAATTACTACAAATGATGTGTAATTTGCACGAACGACTTCTTTCTCCTAGCTTTAAGTTTGCCCTGCATTTTCTTTCCATACGAAAGCAATGCTTTTTTTCTGGCACTTGATTCCACAATTTTAAATTTGTAGTTAAAGCAATGGAGGCGAAGGCAAGACTGGCAAATCAATATCGATCGATTCGGGGGCGAGGATGAATTACTGTCATCGAGTCTCGAACATATGCGAAGGCATTATTTTAAAATCTGTTATTGTTCAGAAACTTATCAAAAGTCATTTTCCATTTCACGTTGTCATACGCATAGTGTGCTGTGAAACGTAATGTTTCTGAACTCACACATTTAATTTAATGCTCATGCTTATTCTTATAATTCCAGATGGCGCTGATCAATTTCTGGATCTTAGATCCGTTTATTTTCTTCATAACCTCCGTGACGAAGTTGTGAAAGAAGTTGGGGTTAATTTGTTTACTATACAGCTGTAATTTATGACAAAATTTGTAACATTTTCAAGGCGAAACCACCAACAATCCAGTCAGGATAGCAGGGCCACATACTGTAATGGGTCAACTAAGCTTAACTTGATTCAATCCATTTGAATCCGGTCATTCAATTACGTGAATAGAGGGTGTCTGTAAATGATTGCAGCAGGCTTAACGTAAGTTAATCTGCATGTAAACAGTATAACCCTCGGCATAACCTTTACATGCAGACTAAATTACTTTAACTTAAGTAAACCTATTTAGATTAACATAACTTTGTCTGCATGGAAAGGTTGTACTACGTTTATATGCATGTTAAATGCAGGTAAACCTCATTTAAACAGGTAAAACAGGCTTAAATGCATTACTTACATAGATTAACGTAACTTAGTCTGCATATACACGTAGCTTACATGTAACTTGCATGTATACATGTAACTTTATACAGAGTGTAAACCAGTTTAAATCAAGTTTACCTGTATGTAAAGCTTGCTTATATGCATGACTTAGATTAACGTAACTTAGCTTGCATATAAACGCAGTATAACTTGCTAATTTAGTGTGGTGCTAATAGCAGGAGTATTTATACAGAGTGTAAACCAGTTTAAATCAAGTTTACCTATATGTTAAACATGATTATATGGATGACTTTGATTAACGTAACTAAGTCTGCATGTAAACGTAGTATTAAACTCGTGATTGGGAAAGGGCGGTTGTGGGTTCAAAAAAGGCAGTTTTTGATAGACGTCTAACATTATTTAATTAGTAGAAAACATGTCAACTTATCTTCCACCATCTAAAAGTTAGAAATTCAGAAACACCTGACTAGCTACAAAATCAGAACCTCAGAATTCCCCCCACATAATTTCATCCGAAATACTCCTACATGAAACTAGACTTAACTCACCCCGTACAACAGAATTCCTACGAGCCGATACCGAAATTCAACTCCCAAGTAAAAAATTGGTTTCCAGCAATCACCCCATTGAAGTGAAGATGGACCCCTCAGGGTCTTGTGGTGAGCAGAATGGTGGACATGCTGGGTGGATGCTAAACTCGTCGCTAATCTTCATCAACAGTTGGAATGGACTGCTGGGGCACATGACGTTGGAGTATGAGCCCATCATTTCCTTTCAGCATTTTTTCGTGCCATGGCCTTTTGTCTCTGGTGCTGGCAAGCCTCCAAGTCAGCAATAAGCCAAGCTGGGAATCATCGATGCAAGCTAGCTAGGGAATCAGCATCAATCATTGGACAACAACCTCTTGCATGGGAAGCCATCGAAGAAGTCTCTCCATCTTTTTCTTCTTCTTCTCTTCGTCTTCTTCGTTTTCAATGAACTTCTGCAGCAGCAATTGGGATGGGATCATCGTGAAAGACATCCTGAATGAGAGTAATTATGTAAATTGTTCTCCGTCTGCGTGCTATTTACGATATTGGACGCAGAAATCGGTCTTCTGGTTTGAATTTTACGACTTCCCCTTCAGCAATCCCCATTAGCATAATGGCGCCGTTCTCGGCTAGTTAAGAAACAACAATGGCAATTGCGTACGGGAATTTGTAAGAAACCAATCGAAATTCAGCAGACGCTCACCAGGGCTTAACATGGGACCATGGACTCAAAATTGGCCAATTTAAGGAGTTTCTGGATGACCGTGAAACCAAAGATTTCATTAATGCAGGACATGCCTTCGACAGGAAGCCAGCTGTCGTCATATTCATCTTCTGTCAGGACATTGAATTCAACTCGATTATTCAGGTGATTTATAAAGGTTACTTGCCATTGGCTGATCAACTGGCCAGTGTTGCTGCTCATTGGATGACTACATTCTCCGCAAGACCAAGAAATTGAAAAAATTGTCGGAATCTACATGTAGACTGACCTTCCTAACTGAATTGCATTTATGACATTCATGCATGGACGCCAATGTCAAATGCTTGACTGCTCTATGAAGAGGGTCGTTAGTATATTAATTACCAATCAAATAGACATGACCAAGTCCATGGACGAAAGATGTCTTAAGGACGAATCAATGACTAATGATATAAACAGTGACATCTTTGCCTTAACATTCAATAAGATGATAACTGACATTGTGTGACGAAAATCTAATGTTCGAAGTAATTAACAAGCGATTTCTGCTGGTAGATTCCGATGTCGAAAATTACTAATCGAAATTACTAGTCGCTACACGTGTCATTCTCTAAACGCCTTCAACCATCACTTTGACGAACCTCTCCTAATTAGAGAAAGGAGTGACCACACTACAAGGAAATCAGGGAAATTTTAAATGAAATATCACGGAATTATCATGGAATTTGATTCAAGAAAGCAGTTTTCAGGGAAAATATCAGGAAATTAACATGTAATTTGATCTAAAAATCAGGAAATTATTATCTAAAAAGGCAATTTTCAGGGGGGAGAAATCAGAAAATTTAAATGGAATCTGATCTAAAATGGCAGGTTTCAGGGTAAATTTATTTACTGAACTTTTTCTTGCAGGTGTACGCATATGTGCATGAATGGCGGACAAGAGTACAAAACAAATTTTTCATTAGAAAAATCTCTGGCTTGATATAATGATTATGCAAGTCAATTGGAATTTTAGTCATACATTGTCAAAAATCTAGTATACTGTATTTTCTTTCATATTCTATGGCATATAAAGGAAATTTAAAGTAACATGACCTGAAAATCAGAGAAATAAACGATTGCAAAAGTGTGGTCACTATGGAGTGCATGCACCTTCCCATTACTGTATTTACACTGTGCGCTAGACGTCTTTTTCTCCATCCCTAACCATATGCATTCACAGACCTAAAGTAAGTTTGTCGAATCATTTTTCCCATTGGCATCTAAAACTTGTCACTATCTCATATAGGTCATTGAAGTCTGTATTGGATTAAAGCATTCAACAGATGCTAACTGGCTCCGTGCAATGCAAGCATTTTGGCGACATTCAATGTAACAAAATTGTCCCAAAAAGAAGTGAATGTTTTCGTGTACCACACTGAAGCCTCTGACCTTTCTGAAGTTTGGGTATCAGTTTTTGCTGAATCAAAATTGTAAACAGACAACGTTGAACGGAAGACAAAACGTGAAAAGCACCATTTGCCATCCTCAGAGGAAATGTCCTCTGAGTTACAAGAAACATTGCTGGACTTAACAAACGACCAATTTTTATTATCGAAAAATCTCAGCGAAATCCGCGCTTGGTTGGCCAACAATTATGTCGCTGCCATCGCTTCTACACGCTCTTTCGCACCACAATGCCCCATAAAACAACATGGACAAAAGAAAAAAGCTTCATTCTTTCAATTTGCACTTTCATTCTCATCAGAAAAAAAAATACAAAAACATGATGGATTTTCCCTCTTGAACTCCACTGCTCGTGTCTACCACTGGTTAACGTTTTAACATCGTCGCAGCGGGTTTAAGGACGATCCAATGGCAAGAAATCAATATTAGGAGCCTCGAGTATGGCACAATGAGAGAGGATCCCCCTCAAGCACTTCACATAAATTTATAAAGGTGTACTGACAATCAAAAATTCTGGAGAAAATGTCAATGTCTGAGACTATGAGCCACTGACATTTAAAACTATCTGTGAGGCTGAGCCACAGTGATCAATTTTACTTTATATTCAATTTTCCCCCTTCATGAGTTATGCATCGTGACCCCATCTTTTAGCATCTGTATTGCAAATGCCAAACCTGCATGTTTAATGGCACGGATTTTATTCACTGTCTGCAAACAGTGCCAAGAAACATTTGCTAGGATAAAACCAGTCTGTAAAGAACCTAAAGGGATGATAAAGTAAATACCATTGAGTAAACATACGTAGTTTTACTACACAGAGGTTAAATTAAGAAGAAAAAATGACCACTGGACGTTCTATTCCAAAAGAGCATGTTAATCACTGTACAGAAATCAAATTCAGATTAAATTACACGGAAATTAAATTAAGAAAAAAAATTACCACTGGACGTCCTATTCCACGGAACATTTTAATTATTACACAGAAGAATTGAAAAAAAATTACCATTGGATGTTGTATTCCTAAGAACATGTTAACTACTACACAAAAATTAATTTCAGAAAAAAATGATCACTGGACGTTCTATACCTAAGAACATGTTAATTACTACACAGAAGTTAAATTAAGAAATAAAAATGTCCATTGGACATCATATTCCAAAGAACATGAAGTGTGCCAAGCCATAACGTTGTTTGTGTCTGAAAATACATTTTTCAGAAGGGGAAAAATCTGAGATATTTATTTTTGGAGAAATTTATTTAAGCACCAAACAATAGGTTACATCGTTGCACAACGTTGAAATTAAATTAAGAAAACGAAAGGTTAGTTAAGGTTCCCAATCACCTCGTCCCACTATTACATGTGTAGGATGGCACATACAATGTATTTAGTTAAAAAAAAACATTTTTAGGCTTCAAGCACTTACAACATTAGGATTTGGCCGCCTTTATTTAGACACCCTGTACAATTCAACTGTACATGTGGTATTTCTTCCAAACAATCTTATTTTCTTCCTTCCTAAATTCAACAACATTAGCTATGAGCATACACAAACATGTGTATGCATTCCCTCGCAGGCATTTTACAGGGTAGGAACATCTATCAACCAAAGTCCATTTGAAAATAATCTATACAACGCTGATCTTCACTTTCATTTCGTTGCTCATATTCATTTCATTCCCTTTAAGAGCGAGCATCCATCTTGACTCGCAATATAAAGCGAAGAATAAGTCATAAGTCATAATACACGATGCTCTTCTATCAGCGCAGAATTTCGCTATAAATCATTATTATAATGTTGCGCAGACTGGACATAAAGCCGGAATGGTCAAAACACAGGGCAGTAACAATACAAAAGGATTATACAGTATACAGGGTGATAAGAAAATCCATCACTCATTACAACAACATTTAAAAAACTTAGTTACCAGGTCACATAATGCAGAATTTATATCGGGAAGTTAAGAACATTTCTTAACGTTAATATAATTGGAATAGTGTAAGACTTACTTTCAATTTGCATAGAAGATGACAGCATGACTATAATTTAAATAATTAAAAATTACTTTTTGTCATGAGGGTAGGACTTTCCTGTATGATCAAACTGTATAAACCAAAAACGTCAATATATTTACTGTTTTTTTTTGCGTTCATATTTGCCAAACGGAAATAGGATTTCCAATACTGAATTTAAAATGATGATGAAATAAATCCACAATAGAGCGTGTCAATGTGCACACCAATTAGTTAAATTCGATTTCAATTCAAACTGAATTCTTTTTTTTGGATTGACACGCCCTACTGTACATCTGAAACATGCAGATTTTTTTAACATTAACATTATGAACATAATGTACATGTAAGACGTATTTTCAATTTTCATAAAAGATGATAGTATGAAAATGTTTTAAATAATTAAAAATACTTTTTTGTCATGAGGAGAGGACTATAATCACTCTGTATAAACCAAAAATCTCAATGTATTTACTGTTTTTTTCCTACTTTTTTATAAGTTGTTTATGAATCTTTATTTGCCAAACATAAATAGGATTCACAATATTAAACTTTGAAAAAGTTGCATAAATAAATACCATATAAGTATGCAGATTTTAAAACGTTGTCCTTACATGTATTGCTGATTTTCAAAGTGCATAAAAGCTATTTATTGCTAAAAAAAGCTATTTATTACTAAAAAAAAAAGCTATTTAAAGCTAAAAACTATTTATTGTCATGAGGGCCGGAGTTAGCGATCACATGTGTTTACTGTTTTTTTCTCTTTCTTATTTGCCAAACTTATCTGAAGTATGCAGATTTTAAACGTTAACATAATGGGCAATGTGTACATGTAACACGTATTTTCAATTTGCATAGGATGCACCCTACTTCCATTTATGCGAACTTTACACAGTCATTGTTTTCCTAAAACAAACCGCACAAATGTAAACGCAATGGTTAAGTAATTGGAGATTTATTTGCTGGAGGTCAAATGTCACTGGTGACCCCTCCAAGTGATTGGCGAAGGCATGCCACAGGTGGCTTTCATGTTATTTCTGGCGTGGCAAAATCATTCAGAGTTAAATATGGTGTCACGAAGTTGCTCCCCTCCCCCTCACCCCTCGCTTAGGCCTACACCTGTTATTAAATTCATTATCTGCAATTTATCTTTATCAAGGGGGAGAAAAAGCGCAGTCATGTGTGACACCTAACGTAATGCAATAATGGCACGATGGCGCTCATTTCACATGATGATGATGCGAAGCCATCGAGTGGAGAGAACGTGTGTCATTTATTATAATTATCAAAACAAAAACAAAAAATAGATACATTAAAAAAGTTATCAGATGTCCGCCATGTTCAGCATGATAATGCCCGTGTTTTCCAGCTAATTGCGCCGAATTAAGTCACTTTCCAAATTCAATTACAGCGTTATTTCTATCTGGCTAGAGGGCTGTTCGAAAACAACGTCCAAATTTCGGAACTAACTATAATGCCAAACACGATTTTGTGCCAACACATGTGCCAAACATATTTTAAAATACGATTTTTTAGCTTCATCCGTTATATGTGACGTCCTACACCTGCAATAAAGTAGTCGAAGTGATTGGGGGTCTAAATAACCTAAAAATGCAATTTTTATTTAGCTGCCCCTGACCACCAGGCAATCACTGCCGGCATGCGAACCTTAGCTGAAGCCCACTTTCTCATTGCGTCTATGGCGGAGCGGGGCACATTCGGTAGTACAACCCTAAAGATTTTAGATATCAAAGGTATAATGATAAAATTCTTTGAGGCAAACTTTGCTAGGGTGGAAATGTACAAGTTTATTAATTGTTCAGACCATGGTAACCCATGGAAAACCAAAGAACCCAATCAGTGCTTTAAAAAAAAGTTTCAGAAGCGAATTTCCAAAATTTGGACGTCAAAACTTCAACGTTAAAATGATGGCTTATCCAATGTCAAATGAAAAAAAAGAACATGGCGATGCTGCCCTACATGACACGATCCGGGTTTGGAGCTAGGATAACGTTTATGTCGCACAAATCGTGGCACTTAAAACATTTAGTAAAATTGTCTATCAATCCAAATATTTTCACTAAGTGCTCATTACTTTTTCTTAGTTTAACTACAACGCTGTGCAACGTTTGATCCTATTGTTCACTGCACTTTTCAGAATTGCTCCCTCCTGAAAAGTTGATATCCAGGCACTTAGGACGTTATGGGTTTGTACCCTTCTAGCACTGATACTGTATGTGTAACACCGTGTTCTTTGGAATAGGACGTTAAGGAGGTGGTGAGGTGAACTTTTTTAATGGACGTATTTTATGCACAGCCCTTTAGCACCGTCAAGTGCACGTGTGATCACCAATGTAAACACAGTAAACGTGTTTAAATAAAAACAATCAAATAGCGAGGGGTACGATGACCCTTTCAAATACCCAACTGTCAAAATGATTCATTCAAAACGTCATTGAAAATTCGCGCAAGAATACACGCACGCAATCCAATTACGATTAATCATTCAATCACGATATTTCCCCCCTATAAAAACGAGGTGTTTCTCAGACAAATTATGCCTCCATTGTTATCCCCATTCTCTTGTGCTAATAAACAGTTTTTTATAAGTATTAATCAGCTTTGGAAAACAACGAAAAGTCGGATGGTTTTTCAGGTAGCTGACCACACTTATTGTTTTCAGCACGTCACTGATTGGACACGCATGTGTCAAAGAACAAAACAAAAAAGTGTCAGCTAAACCACAACCCGGATTTATAAAAAAAAAACTGCCAGAATGTCATGGCTAATATTTCACATCATAAACCAATATTGAAACCAGTATAAATACACACAGCAATAGGGTAAACACATTTTCACTATCAAAGAGTTAATGAACTGTTTGTTGTTCTTGTCAATATATCCCAATTCCCATCGTTAGTATTCGTTAGTAAAAAAGCTACTGCAAGTTTATAGCATTTGCAAAATAAGTTCATTTTTTGTAGAACATGCATGGAACGTGTTCTAATGATCAGATCATCTAACTGATATAAAGAGATAATGCAGCCTCGATAAATGTCATAAATACATGGTGGTCATGAAGTCCTACCCTCATTACAAAAATTAATTAAAAAAAAACTTAGTTTCGAGGACAGATAAACCATCATAGATGGCGCTGGAGGTTTTACAAGGATGAACATGGCGATATTGCGGCTACAGGGTTCCCCCAATGATGACAATTTCAACTTCCCCGACTTTTCCAGGTTGTAAAACAAATTTCTCCGACCACCCTGACCCCTGAAAACGCAAAAACACGACATGCCAATGCAAGGAATGTTGTGTTTTTCGCTTATTATATACACTGTACAAACAGGAGATAGAACACATTTCCACAAAGAAACATCAAATTTAGATTAGATTTCAAAATTTCTTTTACAGAATTGCTTGTCAACTCTTGATTTTTGTGCTAACCAATAACTAGCTATGCAAAATCTGTTATTGATTCGTTGAATTTGGCCGATTTTTTAAAAAAGTTAATCAATTTCCCTAACTTTTCAAAGTAAAACAAATTCCCTGACTTTTCCAGGTTTTCCAGGTCTGGGGGAATCTTGAGTTATTAATACATAAAATTGCACACAAAAACTCAAATATAAGAAGTTAAAAACTTCTACATGTAATTTCGGCTAGTTCAGCGCCCTCTTGAGGCAAGGTTAAGTTATAAAAGATTATCCCGTTCGCATATACATCTGACCACTACAGGAAAACCGCAAATTGTCCGAAGAGGTCACTCTTAGGCCAATGGTAAGCAAAAACCAGACCTTCAGTACTGGGAACAAGACCCGTACGCTCGCTCGTGTTGTATCAAATACCTGGTAGACCTACCTCAAGTCAAATCTTAAAAAAACTGATCTGCAACACATCAATCAAGCAGTGTGAATTTCATGTTTTTATTTCGGATTTTAATGACGGCTAGGTGAGCGACGTCGTGATACAAATTAACCGCAGAAGTTTAAAACTCAACATCAATAAACAATGCTGCAGCTCTTATCTCAACTACCTTCATTTCAAAAATGAAAAAAGTAGTAATTATCTGGGTTAAAATTGCGTTGAAACTATCACACTGCTAGTCAGAAATTCATAACAAGACCACCAAGGAGTCAAAAGGAGTTGATTTTTTGAAATTTTTTAATCATTAATTTCTGAGCTAGTTTCTGTAACAAGTTGGCTTAATCCGGACATTTTTACATTTGTGGTAAATGATTACAGGGTGTCTCTGAATGATTAAAGCGGTTTAGTGAATTTTTTGCGGCCGTATTGATATACAGTACTGTAGATGTGGCGATCGAGTTTGATGATATCAAACAAGCATCTCCCAAAGTTTTCCTGGAATGTTTTTATGGCGGAACTGCTTCCACCTTTCTCTGCTAGAGGGCACTGAGTGAAATATGACATTTGACGACATAGCGCTCTCTAGCGGCGGAAGGCGGAAACATTGCATCACAGGAAAATTCCAAACACAACTTTGTAAGATGCTTGTTCGATATTATCAAATTCGATCACGATATCGGTAATAATACGGCAGTAAAGAAATCCCCAAAATAACAGCATCAAGGAAGGACAAGGTTACACATTTGATTCGATTCACTTCAATTCAACGCGCAAGAACAAGGCGTGGCACATTTCGAGAACTTACAGATCTCACTAAATTTGGTGTCCTTATCTACATTGTAACTGCACTTTAACTGATCATATACATGTATGTTAGATAGGTTGGAAAGGCTTGAAACTGGTGCCATCATTTAGACACCCTGTATGTCATAATGGGAGGGGGGAGGGGGAAGTGATGAAAAATGATGTCATATGAGGGAGGGTATGAATATCGCTAAAAAGTAATTACAATTTTTGAATATCGCCATTTGGTGGCAAAAAACCAGCTTTAATGTAATAAAACCAATGGTCAGTTATTTGGAGCAAATTGGACAGGTCCTAAAAGTTTACCAATTAACAGGAAATCATTGCAATGACGTTTCCATCTCCTTTAAGGGCGACTGCATGGCCACTCCCGCGCATCCAAACTGCCAACTCGAATTCCTGAACTCGTTTTTTCCAGCGAAAGGTCAATGCAAGGGTCAAGCCATTCGTCCCCCCCCCCCCCCCCCTTAGTACCACGCAACGATAATAACATCGTGTTTTGAAAGACTGCGTTTTGGTCAACATAAAGTTCAAGCTCTGAAACGTGAAATACAATCTCCCACCAACCGCTGAAATTACCAACAACTTAATCCATTTCGGGAAAACGTGATTTAGGAGAGGCCAGAAACTCATGCACTTTTCAAAACCGTTCATGGAAAACGTCGTCCCTTACAGCAAACAAGTTGTAGAAAACAAAAAACAACATTGTGTAATTTAGATAAAAATTGGACTGGACGCCTGAATAATGGAAAACTTGATGAGATAATTTCGCCTTAGTTTTCTGTATTACTTTTTTAAATCAGTTTTCTATCAGTGACTCCTTGACCACCACTGATAGACTTACTTGTGTATCTTAGAACATCATTGACCAAAGGAGACCGGAAATAGCTAGCCAAGAAATGGGGTTAAGGGAAGGCTTAATGGTCTGTCAGTTGGGCATATTTATAGCATGCAATTACCAGAAAGTAACGAATTTACAAAACTGTCGTGTCATTTACATGTACATGTATATCTTCATTCAAATGTAAATTTAAAGTTTTTTATACGGGATATGAATAGTACTTGGTTGAACATTTGATCTTTTACAGCCAGTTTCCTTATATGGATCAAATTTCTTGTATAATAAAACTAGGGTTACAGACAGCAAGTACATAGTTCAGCCATGTCCTGTACAAGTAAATCTAAATCCTAGCTTTCAAAAATAAACTATTTCGCCAAATTAAATTACTAGGTGGAATTAGTTTTATGTGGATATTCTATAGAATAGTCCCTATTTCTACATTCAATTATTTTTATTTCAACAATATTCTGTACATCATTAAATTACAAAAATAAATATGTGAAATGTTGAAAATCAACAATATTCTGTACATCGTTAAATTACAAAAATAAATATGTGAAATGTTGAAAATGTCAAGTAAATAAGTAAAGCAAATATAACAAAAGTGACCTAACCTGGCATAACTTATTCAAAAAAAATCAGACCAAAAAAATTGAGTAATAAATTAAATTTCAACAGGTGGCACATCTAGTGGCACATCTGGTGGATTTGAAAGAATTGATGGATTTTATCCCAAATTTGTATAAAATATAATGAAAAATTAATTTCCAAATGCAGACTATCTCAAGTTACATGACATTTCACGAATTTTCACGAATTCCTTGACATTCCATAATTTTTCCTAACTTTCTAGAAACTGGGTACCCTTTATGGCACAGATTTTTAGCCAAACATTGTAATCAGTTTCTTTAAATAACAAATTTATTTTAACTTTCCAAAGGACAAACAAATTTTGTTTTAATGTTTATATTTTAATGTTATTAATGTTTATGTTTTAATTAACTAACTTCTCTGAAAAATCACGTGATATACAGTAGAGGTAGACATGAATGTACTTTTAAATTCGCTATCTAATGAGAAGCTTTATTTGATGTATACTTGAGTTTATAGCAATTCTAAAAGGAAATTTCAAGTCACGAGTTCACAAAACATACATGTTTTCCAAAAAATTGAGTTAGTAACCCGAAAAAACGACTGGTGTCAATATGGGAAGAAATCATGACAAAAAAATAACATTTCAGAATGCTAATATCGCATATGTCAGTTATCGATGTCATTTCGCTGTCTGCATTTATCTCTTGGTTTTACCAAGTGTTTCTTGCATATCAGGCCAATGCTGCACATCAACATCTAAAATACTTTTTAAGTATCTTTTACTCCAAGTAGGGAAAAGGGATCAAAACATACTTTAGCTGAGTTGGTGGTGTGGAATGAAAGATAAACGATTTAGGAACGAGAGTAAAGACCTATGAATGAAGCAGCTATTTAAGTACGTTTTTCTGTTAATACAATGTACTAAAGAAAAAAAATGGCTTATGCACTGTATTCCAAGACTGCTTCAATGGCATCAGAACTTTTATAAAAGAAATAAAAAAAATATTTAAAAAATACCAACAAAAAGCCTTACACGATTCACATAACTGCGCATGCGCCATCAAAAAGCAGTTGCCAAGTGGAAAATGCATCGAGTCTATGAAATGATGCATATTTTTAAGCCAAGAAAAACCACTGATGTATATTCCATAGATAGTTCCCACATGGAAAAAAAACGGTAGAGAAACGTGAAAAAGAACAAAAATAACACGAGGTTACGTATACATGTATATGATTTTGAAAAATGGGTTTAGACATGCCGGGCTAATTAAAAAATTAAAAATAATAAAGTGATGGGATGATGGCAGGTCATTGAATCCCAACCTACAATTAGTCTGAAGAAGGGTTAAGACAGCCATAAAGCAAATACCTTCAACAGAGACACTCCTCTTTCAAAGATTGCATACATTTGCTAAATCTTATTCTTTCCACATGAAGAATTTTCCTCTTAGAGCAGTTTTTTTATCAAATAATTATAAACCGAATTTCACGCTCAAGGTTTCGTTATTTCTGAACCAGTAATTATGTTTTAACAGCTATTTTTTGCAACAACTTCATGTACACTGTGGGCCTGCATGCATATTGTTAAAATGGTAGCTTAAATTTCGAAAATTGTATCATTCCTGGAATATTCTTTCGCAAAAATTCCATTCAAGGAATTATGTACAAATTTCATAAAAGCGTTTTCTAAACAGCTATTTCTCAAATGCAAAAATACACGTTGTATAAGAAATCGTAACAAGTTTGGATGTAGTCGCCACCAATACTTGTTATAATTTTACATGTCCTTGATGTGAAGTACGTATTTTTATGTATATCTTAGCTCGTAACATTCGTACATATAAATGTGCAAGTCCATGTGATGGACAAGCAAAGTAAGTAGCTTACATTAAATCGTTTATTACTTCAGAAGATAGCCTACTACATTTATAAGAAATGTTAACATGTTTCCATGCAGTCGCCACCAAGATATTGTATAATTTTACAATTTTACATGTCCTTAATGTGAAGTAGTACATGTATTTTGTCATGTACAACTTATCATGTATACATGTACATGTAGCTCGTAATTTTCATACATGTAAATGCATACGTTCTTGTTTAAGCTTTTGTAAAGATCATAAACCACTTGAGAAGGATAAACAAAGTAAGCACATTAAATCGTTTCGTAAACAGGGTTTACACCGAAATTTCCCTGACATTTTACGTGAAAATTAACTCAACACTTGGCCTTGGTAATCAAGCTTAATCATAAATTCTTACTTCTATCAAAAGAAAACTATTCCGACAAGTCCTTTTCTGGTTAATACAGCATACAAAGACAATTTGAACGTGATATATTTTAAAATATACTACCTAACTTCCTTACCTAACCATAAATTTAATTTATTTAGCTGCCCCTCGCGCCAGGCAATCACCGCCAGCCTATGAGTCATTAGGAGAAGCCCATTTTCTCATAGCGTCTATCTGAATCAGGGCAGCAACTGCAGGGCATAATGTATAGTACAATTTTTCTTTTTGTTTCAATTTCATAACGCTACAGTGGATAGATAATACAGTACGGTACATTCCCTTTAACAAAGGCCACGCTCTCACACTGCAGAATAAACTGCGCTCCAAACTCCAAAGCAAATGTTGACAATTTTTTCCCATATATTAAATTATAAGCCAAGTTCATGTAAACTATAAACGCCTGGCGGAAAATTTAATAACGCCTGAGCGACTCGATATTAAAAGCGTGACTGAAATTCGGCGTTAAAACGGAACCGGGATTAAAATATACGAGCTGTAGGCACTGTATTTACTCCCGTTAAAAATCACGCCTGGGTGCATTCAGGTTACATGTATTTATTTTTTATTATGAAATCCGAGAACAAATAAAACGACAAGTTTCTGTCATTTCGGCTAAAATGTTATTAGTTCGCACCAATAAACAATGGCGATGATACTCTCGTAATTGCTACATTCTGTGACGAATCAGTTTTATTGATAAACTTTATTGAAGATACATTGCAAGACCTTATCCTAAACCATATAGTGTACATGCACATGCAGGACATGTGTATTTTCTTTAAAGTTTATTAAGAATGTCATCAGTCCTAGCTGTCGAAATTTACTCTTTTTAAAACCTTTCATTTAAGACGACTAGTATGGCGTCTGTCTGTTTGGACCTGTTGTAATTCATTTTAAAATTATACTTGGCTAAATCCGTAAGTGCTGAAATTTGGTGGCCAGGTTCAATTCGCGGCCTCTTGTTTCGGCCTGGCGGCTTCTTGTATTAAAATTGTGCAGATAAATGTAATTCCCTTCACTTTTAATTGACAATTTTAAACGGTAAAAAATACGTTCGATACTGCGACCTAGCCCCTATTTCGACACATACGCGGGTCTGGTAAAACGCTCGCAAGAGCCCAGAAAAAACGTATACAGGGTGTTTTTTTGAAAACTTTCCACCTTGATTATTAAAAAACGGCATGAGATAGAGAAATCATGTTTGGGGGAATGTTTATCAACCTTAGGGGAACCATTTGTAAAGCATTCGCAAATAGCAGTGCCCCACCCCTTGACCCCTATTGAGCTGAACTAAAATTTTAAATGGCAACCCACATCTTGTGATATCTTGAATGAAAGCCCATTAAAAGGATGAATTTTGGCGAAAACGAAATTAATATCGGCCCACCCAATCAGTCGCTACGCCCAAAAATGTGGTTTTCTTCAGTATTTTTGTCATAATTCTTCATTATTATCAAAAAGATGGAATTGCATGATGAAACCTCTTGGAACCATTCACAACATTACTACTGTTCATGAATATTTAATGTCAGAAATTTGCACTTGCAAGTTTTTGGAAATTTGTAAAATGTGAAAACTGAATTGCTCGTAATTGGACGATATGCATGGCTGGTGGTCCTTCAATGGAAAGTTTTTAGAATGCCGAGTGGTTGATGGGTACGTAAAGCATTGGAAAACCGCAGAAAAAGAATACGTAACTGATTGTCATTGCATAAAAATAATTCAAAGGAGTTGCTTGAAATGTAGACCATTATTTGTGAGGCTTAAAAACAGAATATCTCATGTAAAACGTTTAGCTTAGGTCCTGATTCAAACTTAAATGTAATGCCACGCATAATCCAACTAGATATCATTTTCGACCTAATCTTTGATACTGGTCAACCAATTTTACTTTTGTTCCCATCACATTACTTGGCCATTGCTAGAAACTATTTTTATGCAAAAAAATACAAAATTGGCTGTGATGTTACTTCATGTAATGCTAAACACGCATAAATTTTACTAAAAAAGGATCATACGCGGTATTGCCAAACGACCATTGCAAAGTAATTTCTGCTTTAGCTGCCCCTAACCACCAGGCTATCACTGTCAGCCTACGAGCCGTTAGGATAAGCCCATAGTATCAAGGTAGCTATGCTGGAGCAGGGACAATACTTTGGTATTGTCCATGGAAAACCGTATACTTAAGGTCGCAAACGAAGTAAAATCTACATGTAAATACACCGCTGTAATGTTAATCATTTTAACAGTATATACAAAGGGGCGAGTGATTGCTTGATTTTCGCCTAAACAATTCGATTTGCAAAAGTGCTTTCCTGATGCATTTAGCGGAAATTAAAATACGAATTGCAAAAGTCCGTTAATGACGTTGCATGGAGTTGGGGTTAGGTTAGAGGGAAAAATCTACGCTATCAAACAGTTGATGGGATTCAATATATTCAATATTTAGATTACTTTTAGTGACGGTTTTATCCGTGTAATAATCGAATCGCAGCGCAGCAATTAACCGAAATCAGCACGGTTCGAATTTAGTAAATTTTCGTGAAACCTGAATTTACAACTGGAAGTAATTATGCGACCAATGCTCTTTGCATGTAATTAAAATCAAGAATTAAATTTAAGCGAACGCAAGCTTGTTTACCCAGGTGGTTTCCTTACGAACTATTGACATAGCAAATTGAGTTTCAAGTTTTAGTTTAAAATTTAGTTTCGAAGTTTCTCACGCACAGGTATGTGCTATCGGTGTTTGCTCGCTTTTAGGCGCTTATTTTGATCATTTCAATTCCCAAAATGGACCAAATTCAAAATTCATACGATACATGTGGTTGCTTTCTTGTAAAGATTTTGAATTTGCTGTTCATCAAGTGCGAATGCCGATTGGCTGAATAGTCATACAACCAGCTAGATGGATCTGACGGTAAATCAAAGACTTTCAGTTCCATTGTATTTAACAAAAAGAAAACTTTTCTTTACCGATACAAGTAACAGTATACGTGACTACACAGAAATAAAACATCGGTGTTTCTCCATTAAAACCTGCACTAAATTTTCAACGCCTTGGGCTCAAGAGTAAGACGTTCATATATTTTTTTGTTCAGAAACAGAAACGTTCGCTACAGAAAGTGAAGCTGGCTAAATTGGCCTCACCATAAACTATTCAATTTGACACCAATGCGGAGTACAAGGCGCTAGGTTCATGTTTTATTTATGCCCTTTTTCCTTTATATTAAGTTAGGGTTGGCGACATCTACTGTCTCTTTTCCCTTTCTCTCTGCCTCTTATATTGGGATATGTGACACCAGGGGAAATCCTCGGTGTCATCGTCTTTATCAGGATTTAAACATTTCGAATTAATATTTGATAGGCTTATCCCAAGTTGGGCTACAAAGGCACTGTATGCTGAAGTAAATAAGCGTTTATCTGGCTGGCTTTCACACCCATTACAGCGTTTTGCTGTCCTGAATTACAGGGTATGGCTTTTATGGAAATAACAGTTTCTTCTAAGGAAATAAGTGTAGCTTTCGTGGAAAGCTGTTGGGGAATTCATGGAAAATATGATTTTAAAAGATGAAAATTAGGGAATCTTTCGGACTGCTTTCATGGAAAATAAGATTTTAAATGAAACTTAGTTTTTGTTCCTGAATGCTAGTTTCATATTCACGCAAATACGTAGCCTTCAGAGAAAAATGTATTGCATTACTTTCATGGAAAATAAGATTTTAAATAAAATTTAGATTCTATATTTTATCCAAATGCGTCTCGTCTGCCTTCTGAACCCTTCTCAGAATAAGGTTTGCTCTTTTGAATAATAACGACCCATTTGTAGGGCAATTTCTTTCGACTTCTTAACGGAGATTAAAATCTAACATCCATGGATGCAAGGTTGTCATTGCTTTTTTACACAACTTTGAATTAAAAGCCATCATTTGTAATTCATTTTTGCAAAATAATTCCACCTATGGTATTTTTTTCAAATATCATTAGTATATACACGTAGCAAGCAAAATTTCAAAATAGTCTCTATTTCAAAATAGAGAAGTCATTGCTAGATGAAATTTTTAACAATTCATAAACTTAGCCTTGTCAAAAAAATTTTGAATTGCTAAAATTGATCCAGATGTGAATTTTCATATACTAGTATCGTTCGGTCAATTATTACTTGAATGGGATATAATTTATCATTTCTGATATCAATTTTAGAACAAAAAGTGATGGAAATCTTCGAACGTTCCTTACAAACAATTGTTTTCGACATTGTAACACTTACATGTAATTGCCTCAATAAAATCAGGTTAGTAGAATTTAAGGAGGCTTGCCAATCAATGGTGATCCACGCATTCCTTGCATATAAAAATGTTAATCCTACATTTTCGTCACGCACAAATATTTTGGAAATTGGAATTTGTTATTAATTTGTATAACATGGTGCGCTTTTGCGAACAACAAACGTTGCAAACGGCCATGAACATCCCTGTAAATTAGCAAAATTCCCAGCAGAGTACCAGCCCGTTCATTCAATATTAAACAGCGAGAATTCCTCAGACAATCACAAAACACAATTTGCTGAGAACAAACGCTAATGCTCATTAATCGTTCATTTTACAGCGCCATCATCGATGAACGCGAATTCCCATCTTCGTTTGTGGCTGCCTCAAATAATCTCCGATGATTAAGACCTTTAAACAACAATTAAACAGACGTCGTCATTACGAAGAGATGGGAGAGAGAGAACATTTAAGGTAAAACATAATTCGCGCATTTTTGCATTAAGCCAGCAACGCTGAGTTCGGTTTAATTACTACAAACAATCCCCTGACATGCATTACGCCATTCGAGCAATCATCTAAAATATCCCATTAAAAGCTTATTTGCACGCCCGTGCATTTGGAGGATATTTTTACAGCATTCGCAACAAAATTATTCTTTCGCAATTATAAATGAGGCGAGAGAAAGACGTTACCCAGAAAACAAATTACAAAGGCTTTATAATAAAGTCATACAACATCTTACAGTCCAACTTCACAAACTTTTTCCTTCGTTACCAAAAACTGCTCATCAGAAAGTCCATGTTTCTTAAAACTGCTCTCCAGAAAGTCCTTGTTACCCAAAACTGCTTTTGGGAAATCCAATGTTACCAAAAACTGATCATCAGAAAGCCTATGTTACTTAAAATTGCTCACCATAAAGGCCTTGTACTCAAAATCACTTATCAGGATGTCCTTGTTATCCAACACTGCTAATCAGAAACCTCTTGTTGTCCAAAACTGTTTATCAGAAACAGCTTGTTAGGCTACCCAAAATTGCTGATGAGAAATTTCTTGTTATCCACAATCGCTTATCAAAAAAATCATTGTTACCTAAAACTGTTCATCAAAATCTCCTTGTTATCCAAAACTGCTTATAAGACAGTCAATTTTAACCAATTCAGGTAAAATATTCACTGTATCTTAGAAAAAAGGATAAATGATAAATACTTGTTAAGACATTTTAGAGGTATACTGTAAATTGAAATGTGTATAACGAGGCGTATCATTAGGACCTTGAAGTTTGGCTGTTTGAGTGGTTTATTAAATACGGTGTATAGATATGGTCAAAATCAGCTTTTTGGTGAAATACAAGAACCCAAATCTCATAAAAAGTAACCAGGTCTGAATTCTTTACCTGAGAAAAATAAGTTGTAGGCCTACATGCATATACTGTACATGTTCGAAATTAATTGAGCAGATGCCCTATGCGAACATATCTTGCCTGTTTTTCACTAATGACATATGGCATGTTTTCCACTAGCTATCTTTGGGGAAATAAATTAAGCCACTCAACTACTCGCTCGAAATGCATAAAAGTATTCGCGCTCTGTTGCCTGATAGTTTTTGCCAAAAATAATTTCCCAGTAAAACAGAAGCAGTTTAATTTACCTTAGGCCATGGAATTAAAGAAAATTGGCAAAAAAAAGTGGTGAGCGCTACATGTAGGTAGAAAAGCATCTGAGACTCGAGATGAGAAAAACTAATGCAAACAGACCGGAGGCTACGGTTTTGAAAATTAAATAATTTAAGGTTAGATTGATACGCTGTTATTACGAACGAGGGAGAAATCATCATTACATCGGTGAGAAAGTGCCTGTATATAACGTAATTACGATGGCAGAGAAGAAAATGCTCATAAGATACGGATAGAAAAAGACATTTTCCCATCTAATTTTGCGATTAAAAAAAATACAAACGAGCATTGCTCAAGATTAATTGGAAACAGAATCATGGTATTCAATTAAAAATACTCGTACGTACGTACTGCTCAAGGCATGCGTATGACCTTAGTTTGCAGGAAATAGTTATGTCATTTTGATTTCTTTAGTAGCAATTTAAGCATATGTTATTTTATAGGCAAGGTAAAAAAAAATACGAATTTGTAATGTGCCCTTAATTCAGATTGAGAGTGGACCATTATTTCAGTTTATTTATCCTCAACTTCGTGGCCAGCATCTTTGTAATTTTGGTCAAAAACAAGTAAAAAAACTTTTTTTAAATTTAAGTGAAACTTGTATTTCAATATTTATTATGTAATAATAAGTAATTCTTAAAGATAACTACCCCAAGTTCATGATTGATGGGATGATATACAAAATAGTTACATATAATTTCAATTCAAATGATTTTAAGAAAAAATTGCTAAATCTTGAAAGGTACAATTTTGAAAGTACAAAATGTACGAAATTTCATAACAAGCACAAAATAAAGTAATATTGTAACAAACTAAATTAGTATTCAAGTAGTAACAGCAATGTGGTATCAGGTTCAAAGGAGGTAAAGTGTTCAAGCTTTTTTTTTAAAGTTCTATCTCATTTTTATTTACACTATCATATTTATTATCAACTAGTCCTCCGGCACTTTGTAAATGATGTTGGTAATATAAAACTTATTCTCTTTACATAACCATATCTTGCAAATGGAATCAATCAGAACGTTCGTATCTATACATTTTTTCTTAGTAAGTCTGTTTTCATTTTTCAAAATTGAATTTATATTTAGTGCTCAGATATCTAGTATAAATGGTGACAATCTCTCAGCTGTACACTTAAATGTATTAAGATCTACTTTGATTAGACTGCAAGAAACTCAAGGCAAAGTTATGTAAATTGTGACTCAAAACTAGAAAATATTGAAATTGTATTTATATTGTTTTCAGATTTGGAGATACAGCTGATACAGGAGATACAGTTGTGCGAGATTAAGCGAAGTTATATAAACTGTTTGAAAACTATGAAAAATTGAAAACATTTTTTGTTAAAAATGTATCAATGTGTTTAAAAAAATTGTATTTTTTGTGTCTTGAATTTGCTGCAGCCTAGTCAAAGTAGATTTTATTGTATCATACATGTATGTGTTTAAAAACTAGTAAGAATTGAAAAAAAACCTAGTTTTTATACACAATTTACGTGACTGTTTTGAGTATTTGATACCAGGTTATATAAAATGTATTTAAATCTCATTTCTAACTATACTTTAATACATGCATAATAAATTACCCTTTCGGTCTAACAAATTTCTAATACCCTGAAAAACAATGATAATGCTCTATAGATTTTTCATTAATGATGACAATTTCCCTCAATTGTAATTTCCAAATAAGTTCAGCAAATTCCAAAACGCAACCGGTTAATACCATATAGGTACTTCTGCTCAATAAAAGCGCGCATAATTATTACTAAGACGTGAATCTAATTAACTTTTATCGAGTTTTTGATCTGCCTAATAATTAACTCGTTGAAGAGCGAATATAATTTTTCTCAGGGCATGTACCTTCAGCGACATCCTTATACAAGTACACGCACAAGTAATGCCTCGTACGATCGCGTATGATTAGTACTAGAGGTAATTAAACGGCAGTTTTACACTAATGAATTTGCCCTAATGACTTCCTCCAGTTATTATCTCGCCAAAATTAAACCTCGTATAGCGAATAATCCAACACACGCTCGCTTGTTACGAAGATGGGTACGTGTATTTATGAACGAGCCCGTTAAACACGACGGATTTTATCGACGAAATGGATGGTGATGGGTTAACCGCAACAGCGAAATAAACGACGAAAAAAAGTTAATTTTGGGTCACATCATAATCATCGTTTCAGGTACATCGTCCTATGCGAATTCCCATAGCGTGATATTCCCATGTTTTAAAGGTGACCGTTGAAATTAGGATATGCCCCTTGGGGTTACCCATGATCGAGGGTGTTTCCCTTAGGGGTAAAGGATGAGACTGATAAGCCGTTATGTAAAGGCTGATAATGCAGGGTTATCAAAGTCCTGACCTCATCAGAAAAATTTAAAAAACTAGGAGTTACAAAAAAAATTGTAAAAAAGGTAGAAATAAAGTTTTCTGTTTCATGTACCACTGTACATGAAACAGAAAAGATCAGCACAAATCAGTATAAAATACAGTAATATTAGTACAAATGTACTGATATGTGATGATATTCGCACAAACTAGTGATATCTAGGTGCTACCAGTACATTTGTACAAATCTTGTATTAAATTATTGCACATGTTTACTTACATTAGCATGTCTCAAGAGATGGGCATAATTGACATGTAAATGCAATTAATTTGAGTTTGAACAACCAAAACCACTACTGAACTTTACAGTTGCCACAGCTGACATTATATCATTACTAGCTGACACTGCTTGTTACTACTGATATCAGTACAATTACTGGCAATATGTAACCTTAGGACCACTGTGTCGCATATGATGATCTTAGGGCCACAAGATTCTCATGAGTCATTTACATTAATAGGACCATTAGGCATCTCACGTGACGTTACTAGGACAATTAGGTGTGTCACGTAACGTTAGGACCACTAAGTGACTCAAAAGATGTTAGCACCACTATTGGTGTCTCACGTGATGCGATGTTAGTGCCGCTATTGGTGTCTCACATGATGTGATGTTAGCCCCACTATTGGAGTCCCACATGATGTTATCACCACTGTGTCTAATGTGATATTAGAAATCCCAATAAGTGCCTCCATATGACGTTGTAGAAAGGAAAACACGATTTGCAATTTTAAAGAGTCATTTGAGTAACTATAGAAAATCGAAGCAGCCAGTGGACACAGCTATACTGGTCCAGCACATCGAAGGTCCTGCATTAATGGACGACCCTGGCGAGCAGTTTGGGGCAGTATAAAAGTACGAGATTGAATCTCTGACGTCACACTGGTGTGCTCATTTGAGAAATTGGCCATTGAACGTAATAACGAAGCAAAGCATTTCCAATAAAAGCGAATTTATATCGCCATTTTTGCTAAGCCATTTTCAAGTACACGAACAGCCTATCCAGAGGCAGGCGATGATGTTGTGAGAAGTTGGGATTGTCTGGGATGAAATCATTTCGAAACTGCTGGAGCCATAAACGCCAAAGCGAGGATTAACTTTCAATGAAACGCCAACGTCAGCTCGTTTAACGACCAAGTCAATGTCAAGTCGAGGTGTTAAGTGAGTTAGGCGAATTGGGAGTTTGGGCAAAGAGAGCAAAAGCGATCTAATGAGGTGTATTAGGGCCGTACAGATAAAAGACAAACGTAAAAGAAGAAAAGAAAAAACATGGACCCAATGAAAAGAAGAAGATACGAGGCTTGGAAGCCAAGCAGCGTCGCAGGTTGTTCAGTTAATAACTTGTAAGATTTCAGCAAATGCATCTATACAGACTACAGACATTATCTATAACAGGACCTTTGTCTAAAGAAATGAAGAAAAAGCGGAAATCAGCGAGGATTTTATGTCTATGACGTCAACTCAATATG
Source organism: Kryphioiulus occultus (assembly GCA_034687865.1). NCBI lineage: Eukaryota > Metazoa > Arthropoda > Diplopoda > Julida > Julidae > Kryphioiulus > Kryphioiulus occultus. The sequence goes on from JAQGAF010000093.1 coordinate 57,174, forward strand.
GGACGTTCAAGTATTATATCATTATCTTGGGGAAGGGGGAGGGATAGTAGCCAAATGGCAAATCGCACGTGAAAACAGAAGTGGGAAGTGAGGAGGGGTGTGGGTTAAATTCCATCATTTGTGATCCAGTTTTGCAAAACTAGCCTACTGAGTTTTTTTTCCATATAAAATGGGTCAGGGTTCAAGTCGATTCCCTGATATTCCCTGATAACTTTTCAGGCATTTCCCCGAGGTTCCCTTACACCTGTTCAGTCATTTCCTTGGCATTGCCTGACAACTTCTCAGTCCTTTTCCTGACATTTTACATGAGATTTAAAAAATAACAATAATGGTGAATTTTATCCCAAATTATTATAAAAGATGATGACTAATCAATTGGCTGATGCAAAGTGTATATACATATACCTGTATATCAATTTCCTTGACATTTTCACGGATTTTCACGAATTCTTTTACACTTTTTCATTTTCCTGACATTATCTGAATTTTCAGAAAGTGGGAACCCAGTATTGATAATAACAATAATACCTTTAGATTATTGTTAGTCTCATATATTTAAATATATACTTAAAATTGTTTTTTGATTTAATTTATTCATTCAAAAAATCCTCCTACTGCAATGCTTCAAATCCTTCATAGTTTTGACAGAAATACGAGTTAAAAGCGTCACTCTTACAGACGTTTTTGAAATTTTAATTTCGATAAATTCGAGACCATTTCGGATGACATTTGATCTGATATTCAGAAAATGACAATATTTGAATGTAGACCGGGCAAACAATAAGATTCTGATTTTTACCATTTTCGAAAACGAGTTCTATTTTTTTTTCTTAAAGAGAGGGGGGATATTTCTCATTAAGCAACATTTTAAGATTTAATAATGATATATTTAGTATTGCACATAATACTAAAACTGTACAAATTCAACTTGTGGGTAGCTTAATTTAACTTGTTCTTTAGTAGAAAACATTACAATCAGCGCCCATGCAGCAATCCTAAAGATACTGTCCTAGAAATCCATATGATGAACAAGCCTCTTTTCTTAAAAAAAAATTCAATAATCGTTCATACATTAGCAGTAGGTTGCTGCAAATCATAATCGATGCTCTTCCACGTCTGCTCCAGTGACTTCCAAAGAGAAATCTAAGCCAATTATATTCGACTATATTACGAGAAAGTTATTTTTCTCGATATTTCGAACTTACGAAAGCCATTTATAAAATGCAATATCGCGATGCATTATTCAAACACTAGGGATGGGCAATTTTATGGCGCAAAAAGCCGGAGGATATACGAGGGTAATAAACATTATTTAAGATGCGTCAAAAACAGACGTTATCATTCGCCTAGAAATACATATTTTACGCTTCCTTACATGTACATGGCTTACTTTTGAAGGCAAAAGGTACAAAATTTAGTTTATTTCGATCTTCGTATCTTACTAATTATAAATAGCTAACTGGAATGTTAACCACAGCTCACAAAGATACAGAATAATACTGATAAAAATTGGACATACAGTACTACATGTACCTAATGTTCCCTGTTCCAAGTGTGCAGATGGTCAAAATTACGAAAATGTTTCACGTATAAGCTTAGACAAGGGGAAACCATTCAGCCAAAATTTAATAATGACCGAAAACGTTTTCGGCATAACAACCATGCTCTCAGATTTGAGCCAATTTCCAGATTTAATCTAACAAAACCCAATGTGTGTAAAAGCCTGAAGGCATTTAATTAGCATTGAGTCACTAATGTATTCTTCTACCATTTCAAAAGCTAACTAGCTAACGTGCTGGAATGGTTTTGTGCGAGAATTTGTATGCAAAATTCGAGTTAATCAATAATTGCAATAGAGCTAGAAGGTTGCTTTGTCTGAGGCTGTCAGACGTTTTGAGTATAAACGTTTCGAGCCAGCTATGATAGCATCATCAATATTAGGTGTCGGCAGGAAATTAACATCGTCTAACGATTTCATTCGTTTCTTTTCATCGGAAATGTTATTTTTGAAATTTTGCTGAACAGGATACGAGAAGACGTGAGGATAGCAGAAAAAGCAAAGCGCGCTGACAATAGTAGACATTTATAATTACTACGTGAATGTAGGCCTATGTATAAAAAGAATGATTAAAAAAGTGTCAAAAGCACTATACTGTATATGAAATTTTATAAATGTTCAGACAGTCCTCGTTTAACAAAATTCACTTCATCGTATTTTTTAAAAAAAAAAATTAAGACCAAATAAATGAGAATTTTAAAAAAAAACGAATAAACCTTAAACTTTAAATGAAATTTTGCTTGTATAACATTTTCTGAAAAATGCATGAGTTACATGCTGAAAATTATCATCAATGTTATCAATTGCCACAAGGTTTGCTTTGTTTTATTGTACTAGGTTTTCAACAATCCATGAGATATTTCTCACAGGACCTGCTTTAAAGATGCACATTTACTTTTTATTCTTACCTAGATTTATTGTAGTTTAACAGGCTATTGTAGTTTTACATGTTGCTAGCCAACCATCATAAATCCTTTCCCCATGTGGATAAAATATATTATTATTTGCATTTCAACTCCACTTGCCTAGTACACAAGAACAGCTTCCGAGTTAATTTTAAATCTGCCCTACATGTATCTGTCAGAATTTATCCTGATTTATTATTGTTATCATTGTTATTTTTAACAAAAGCAATATAATGTATAATTTAGCTGATCCTCACCGCCAGGCAATCACTGCACGCCTACAAGCTGTCAGGAGAAGCCCACTTTCTCAAAGTGTCTATTCTGGACTAGGGACTCAAGGTAACCCCCCCCCCCAAAAAAAAACCATTAAATGCTTGTGATTAACTTAATTTCAAATTTAATTGAAGCAAACAATATACGAGCTAATATGGAATATTTGTACCATCGTAATACTGGCTTTAGGAATGGGTTAAGAAAAAGATAAATGAGTAGTGTCATTCAAGTCAGCATCTCCCATCGTTTTTAAGAAGGTTGATTTAAAGCTGTTGTTTCACTGTGCTGCACAGACTAATTCGTTTTTGAGCAGCAAATGGCATGGACCCGAAAACTGGATTTTTAAGTTGGATCCAACGCATTTTTCGAGACTTGACGGCCATCTTTAACAGGGTCCACGATTCGTTTTCGATTTTCCATTTTTCAAATAACACGCTTAAGTCCTCTGAGAAAAATGAAGCTATACAGGCGAACATAAATAAGTGTTATTGAGTGCGCGTCGAGCGGTCAAGTGCGACCACTCGGACACGCTCGATGGACATTACATGTATTGAGATCCTGAGCATTATAAAAGGCCAGCAATTTCTATCAGCTTTTGTCGTTTGAATACGACGTTTAGTCAGAAAAAAAGTGACGTTTTAACGTTTACAAACGCCCGTAGTTTACCCAATAACAAATTTCCTAGACGTTTACTTTGTATCGTCATTTCCCAAATTACTTCTATGAATAGATGAGAGAATTTCTTCAACATTTTTTTTTAAATTGGCAAGTTAAAACTTGTCAATATGATATCCTTGGCTGCGTTTGTAAGGATTTTGAATTTGCCGCTCAACACGAACGAGCGTTGATTGGTCGAACGGAATCACGTGCCGATGTGCGAGGAGGCGGAGCACGTGGTAACCATGGCAACCGTGGAACATGAAATTCCATTTAGGAAGACGTTCCATATTGCAAAAAGAAATCACTTGGGTTTTTTTCAAAATGGCGTAAAATGCCAACTTTTCAGTTGAATCTCAAGTAAAAAAAAATTATCAGCAGGTAATTATGATATCGGTAGTTCAAAAAACGAAGTTTAAAGTGTATTTTTGACGATTTTGATATGCCATTATTCGATTCGGTAACTTTTCCCTCTGGAAAGGCAAGACAAGCGTGTATTAAACGTAATCCAGCCATCCATTTAATTTTAAATTGGTTGGCATATTCAAGTTCATTCCCCTCGATGCTACGCTTGATGGACGGTTCCGAGTATTGCTAAGAAGGCATGAATAATACGATTAACAGAAGCGAGTGTTTTTAAAGTGGCGCAAGCGGTGGCTGCGAACCAAGAGCCATGCACTTGCGTTACTTTAAAAACACTTGTAAAGGAAAAAGTCTGTTAAGTGTTACAATAAGCCTAACTAAAATATGCCATAGTCTGTCCTATCTCGTGGGTCAAAATGTCTACTTTTTCTGAAACCGAAATTCTCTGCGTTTTCCAGGTTTCCCGGGTTATAGTGAAAGTTTTACAGGTTCAAAATATTTATGTGTGCCACAATTCAATTCCAAGCGACATTTAGTAATAACAATAAGGAAAAGCCTAAAGTGATACTTTTTGAAAAACTAGATCTCAAATGGTAGGTTTTTAGTGAACTTTACCAAATAATTTTGCGAACATTTCTTTGTCAGCTACCAGAAATAATGGATTTCGGGTATATTTTCCTAGAAATATTTTTTTAGGAAATAATAATAGTGAACGAAATGGCTGAGGGGTTTTGTATAAAAATTTGATCACCGATAATGCAGTTCGCAACCAATTCTAAAATTTCAGAAATATTAACACTGACAAAAATTAACTATAGTCGAGACGTGAATAAAAAATTCCCAGAAATAATGAATTTTAGGCGTAATCTCTCGAAAATGTTTCCCATAAAGATTAATAGCAAAGGCAACGCTGATGGTAATTAATTTTTTTAAAAACTCAATCGCCAATAATAATGTATAGAGATTAATTCAGGAGTGCCACAGGCAACATTTTTTAGAGAAACAATCACAAATGCTGACTTTTAGGGAATGATAGAACTAAGTATCAGCTAGGTCAATAATTTTTGTGCTGACTTCTCATAATTATAACGAACAAACACAACATGCAATCTTGATACTGAAAATTCCAGTTTTCAATTCAAGATTCCCTGAGTTTTCCAGGTTGAATATAAAATGCACTAAGGTTTCCAGTTTTTCCAGGTTATTATAACCACTTATGCACAGCCCCTTGCTAGTTTGGTTAATGGGAGGACCAGACGAGCAATAAACCATGATGTCGAAAATAAGTCAAGGATTGGCCATCAATTGCACTTTCAATATAGCCTGCTGCAAAATTGGTTTTGCATAATTAAAACCAGTGACGTTAATGGCCCTGCTGACCAAGCTGAGACTGCCCACGCGCCCATCGAAAGTGTGGTGGTCAGCATGGTCAGCGCCCACATATGCGCAGATGTTGTAAATTTCTAAAGCGTCGTTTATTAATAAGAGCATGATAAATACTGGCATCTAAATTGCTGTACTTGGTCGTATAATGTACAGAGGCCGAAAAACAAGTAAATCCTAGAGACATCTCGACTGAAAATGGAGCAAATCCTATCGTACCTATGGGGCCGGACGGTTGCGTGACCCGCACCGTTCGAATGAGAAAACAAGGTGACCTTGACGTTACTAAACATGCTAAAAGCGATTTTATTATTATGCTAGCCCACTAAACCATTTCTCAGGAAGGAAGCGAACACGTGGGCGTCCATAAGCTTGTTTTCCCCATAAAAGAAGCCTAAATTTCAACCAATTTATAGAGCAATGCTTTCACCCAGAATCCATATATGGCTGCTTTCCTAAACGAAATGCACCGAATAATTGGTTTTCCGCTCACGAAATGGAATAAAACGTAAACATTATGCATTCGGGGCATACGATAATGTCGTGGGAAAAAATGGTGCATGCTTAAATATGACAAACACGACCTTTATAAACATTACATCATAAACGCTTATTGGTCCTATAGTATACATTTGGTGTAAAGTTGAAGCACAAATGCATATACATGTAAGCTTATGATGCATCTAAGAGACAAGTCTCACAAACACAATCAATCTTCGTTTTCACTGTGTTTATGGGTTATAACATTTTCCAACATTTCTTGAAAATCCACTAAATGGAGTAATAACACATTATTTTCTTAAAATATACATTACATGAAATTCCCAGGAAAATGTACCTAAAATCCATTATTTTTGGTATCTCTAATTTTCAAACAGTCCCTAAATGGGTTCTGAAGTCTTAAATTGTTGGCATGGAACTACTTTTTGAAAAAAATTGTCTCGAAAGTGTAAAAAAATGCGTCTACCTGTAGTATTGGTGATATTGTGCTATTAAAAATGCACTATAATGCGTTATTGGTGGGATTAAAAAATATACACGAAATTTTCATCAGTATTACCTTCATCACTTAAAATCATTGGTAATTTTCAAACACATTTTGCCTATGGCGTTCCTAAATAATATTCTTAAACTGTTGCTGTTGGTATGGAACTATTTTTTTAAATAAGTCGGTTAAAACGATTATTTTATAAAGGTCAAAAACAGACAGAGATGAAGCAGGTCAAGTAAATAAAGCAGGTCAAGTAAATATAAGTAAATTTGTGATTCAATGTTTTCAAAATATATATTCATATATATATATATATATATACCCTGTATTGCTGTCGTTATCAGTACGTGTAGTTATGAAGAAATAATACGGATATTTTAGAGAAAATCCATTGTTCTGGTAATTCTGATGCCGGTTATTCATTGTTAATAAAACTAATTCTTCGTAGGATAAAATCCATCATTTATGATGCAGGTTTTATAAAATATTCACCTAAGGCAATCGAAATGGGGCATTTACCATCTGGACTGGGCCAATTATCATTGCAGGTTGGGGAAAACCCTCCCTAAAATCAACCTCAAAATCGAAAGAAAAAAGTGTAATATTTAATAACGATATTTTCCATCAAAAATCGAATTTCAAATTCTGGTGCCTATGGTGGGGTCCATAGATTAGGTTTTCACTAGTGACATTTGTATTTATTTACTGTGAAATTGCGAAGTCGAATTACATCCGCTATACATGTATACAGTGTACCGTTGACTTGAATAAAAATTTTGGAGGTATACAGCGGCGAATATACGATGTACGAAACTAAATTCATATTCCCAAATAATCATATTGCACACAATTCACATAGCGAAATATGCCATATGCAGTTTCCCCATTGTAGCCGCAGCTTTGACATGCAAATGAGTACACGCAATTGTACTCGCTAGCTTATGTTGCCTTCGCATGAAAAATGAAGTAATTTCGAGAGCTTATATCGAAGCGCTGGGGCGTCGACTAGCGAAAATGCTGATAAAAACGAGAATATTTAATCGAGTGATGATACCAACGTTGAAACGTGATTTTACAGCAAAGCAAACCTTTGTGAAAACCTAATTTTTCGAAAACATTCATGCCAAGAATTTAATGCACTGAAGAGTTTACAAATTCAATGCAGCTCTCGATCTGACAATCAACTTTTTTAATAAAATATTTCAGACAATAAAGACCTGGAGTTCATATTGAGCGAGTGTGTGTGCAGATGTAAGGTACAGTTACAAAATTAAACTTGAATAATAAGAATTAAGAAAACAATTGAAAAAATAATCTGTGCATATGAAATGCTAGTGCCAACTAAACCGTAAGTCAAGCCAGTCAAGTCAGCTTCAAGTTTTTTTTAAAGTTATATCCTAATAATTGTCAACAAAACTACGGGTATCTGGTTATATAACGTTGGCATTAAGCAACTTTCTTAATATCTTTCCGTAAAGGCGCCTTCCATACTATCAAAACATGCGGTAAAACTAAAAGAATGTCAAGCATAAGAATCAATAAAACGTATACCACTGGCATTTTCAAAACATGTCTTATAATTGTCAATATGTTCCTTCATGGAAAAATTGACTTAGTCAAGCAGAGAAGGTGTTCGACTTTAACCTCCTATAGCCATTCTAGAACAGGGGCCGCCATCTTGGAATATGGGTTTCGAAATGCAATCTGAGATACTAAGTTCGTAAAACAAATGCCAATAGTTGAATAAACTTGAGCTTGGTCGTCCATTTTCGTAGTTTTAGTAGTGCTCACGTGACATATGTCGTCACACATGCTGCGAAACATACATTTTCAACGCATTTTTTAAAGTGTTTCCTGCAAGCTGTATGAGTCCTGAGCGATTTTGCTTTGTTTTTTAAAGTGAATTTATCCACGTCTTTATAGCAGCACTTAATTAAGATAATACGGTAATTTTTATACGTTTAATGGTCACGTAATGTCTCAGCTGTTTAATATATACAGTTTTGAATTCTTTCTAAAAGTGCTGTTTTCAAATTCTTCGCCGTTATAATTTTTTTCTAAAATATAAAACACGATATTTCGCGAATAAATAAGCAGGTTTATGGTAAGATAAAACCAGAAATTCCGAATTTCAGGTCTCAGTTCAAACAAGGTGGCAAAATGGTTCCATGAATTAGACACCCTGTAGTACCCCTTGCAGTTGTTGAAAATGCAGTGGCGTTTACAGTAATCAGAGCTCGTATCCTGAGCCAGTAATTAGCAAACGTGCCGCTTGTAATGATCAATTTCGGCAATTAGATTACATAGGAAAACACGATACGTCGTTATTAATAAAAAAGGCCGAGCTGGTGTAGGCTGACCATCAGCAATTCCATCAAAAATGACCGAAAGCCCCATTAATGCGACGCAACGACGTGGGTGGGGAGAAAGTGAAATTTATAAAATCGTTATTAATGCTGTCACGGGTCACGAAAAAGCCATACGATATCACGTCACGAAAGCAGTAATTATTCATTCCAGAGCATAAAATCGACAGCTGATTAGCGCAGTGTTTACGTCGCATTAGCAGCCACCCTACACTGTCAAAATTCTAGCTTAATTATGTCAGGGCAGTGACACCTAACTATGGAAGCTCGTCAATGACGGTAAAAAACATCGTTGCACACAGAAAAACTTAACGACCCGTCAGCTAATCCACCATAATCAATCGCTATGCTTTCATAAATTATTCGCCATTAAGACACGGTGATTACTAATTTCTGGAAACGAAATTCCGAGTTTTCCAGATTTTCCAGGGTCCGTGCGCCACAATTCAATTGAAACCAATATTTAGTAATAATAATAAGGAAACGCCGCAGGCGAAGTTTTGTGAGAACCTTATCTAAAATGGTAGGTCAACATTACCAAATAAACATATCAATATGATGGATTTTACAAACATTTCCTCGAATTTTTCCTTGAAATATTTGTGTTTTTAATTAATAATAATAATAAAGAAAGTGATGAGCGATTTTTTTTATAACAACTAGATCACCAATGGTGAATTGGTGGCACCAGGTCCATTTTGAAAATTTCAGAATTTTCAATATTGACAGAATTGAACTTCATAGACGAAACTCGAATGATAAATTTCCAGTCTCTCGAAAGCGTTTAAAAGAAATATTAATAGCGAAGGCAACAATGATGGCAATTTGTGCAAACTTGCTGGAAAAACTTAAATCTCGAATTATATATTTAGGGGAATGGTGATATTTATTATCGGGACAATCATTTTTGTACTGACTTATAAAAATTATAACAAATAAACAAATACAATTTTGATATTGAAAAATTCCAGATTTCAACTCAAAATTCCCTGAATTTTCTAGGTTTATCCAGGTTGAATATAAAATTTATTGAGGTTTCCAGGTAGAATATAAAATCCCCTGGTTTTCCAGTGACTATCAAATTCCCTGGTTTTCCAGTGTGACTATAAAATTCCCTGAGGTTTCCATGTTTTCTAGGTTAGTAGTCACCGTGTGTATCTGGTTTTAGTAAACTCAGATAGACCTCAACACCAAGGTCCACGCAGCTTTTTACGAAGTGAGGTCATGAAAACCCAATCTTGATCTAAGTGACTCGGTTTAAGCTTGCTTTATTTTAGTTAACAACATCTGCAACCTAACCTAACCGAATTATTAGGAGCGTGAAAGATTAGATTAGATTAGATAGGTTTACTCCTTTCCAACGTAGGGCTCCAATACAAGCCAATGTATTACAGGTGCTACCCTGTAACTAGACCCTGTAACCTGTCGCTCAGCGCCGTAAGAAGCGTAGAAGCAAATCCCGCTAGATGTCAGGCAAAACATGTCTCAACTAGAGGTTTGTAATGTTTCTTTTGAATATCATTGCTAGTGAGATTGAGAAATTGTGATCAGTCGTTTGTTGAAAGTGATTGCGGTCAACTGTGTTTCAAATTTCAAAATTATCAAACTAATTAGGATTATTAGGGCATTATTTTTTCTCACATTTATAACTGCACATGAGGGTCCCATGCTACCAGCTTATCTAGGGGCAATCAAATCGCAATCCCCCTCCTGCCACCTTGCCGGTAAAATTAAGCCATTATAGACGCAAAACATACAACACATAAAATAGCCATTTACATTTACGAAATTAAGAATTCGGTTCAGAATTTTCTGCCTGCGAATTATAAATTATTATAATTTTGAATCAACGCAGTGCTGCCGCCGCCTTACCCTCTTGGATGGTGCTGCCCTCTTCCGTCGATGAGTTTTTAGTCACCATTTTGGGATTCAACGCTGTTTGCTTCTGGTGTTCTGGTAGCATTTTGAGAAGACTCGCAATATTTGCGACGATTTCGCGTTTTTATTTATATTTTAATATACGGATATAGTTTCTAATCGTGTTGTGCTTCGCTGTTCATTGGATTAGTCATCACGGCGTACGTGGACTTGAATGGATCCGACCATTGGTTGGTATCAACCAGAGCAATTGGGGCCTGCAGAAACCGTGTGGACAAAAATCTGGGAAACTCAACTTAGTTTGGAGAGCATGGAAATCAACACGAAACCCATGGAATACATTCCTTTCAACGTGAACTTGGAGCACAATCAAAGTGTTTACAATAACCAACAAAATTGCAATTTTAATGCGTGGAACAATTTTTACAATCGAACGAAAAGGAAGCGTGTAAGTACTAGCACTGTGGTGTCTGTTCCATCGACTCCCACCATTGACTATGGAATTCAGAGCTTCAATGGAGATTCAAACGACTCTTGTACACCTTGGAGATTGCCTGGAAAACATTATACCCACGGTGTTATTGGGTAGGGATCTTTTCAATATTTTGACTATCAATTCAGTCACACATTTTCTTACATTTTTAGTGCATTATTCTAGAGCTGACAGAGTAGGCCTAGGTCTATCCATCTAATAATCATTGCATTCACTTCATATTAACTTGCCATTTATCATATATCTCGATTTTCCTTTAGGAAATATGTAGAATATTAGGTGGTTTTGTACAGTTCTGGTAAACCATACACGCGGACGAAATCTCTTCTGGTATTGCGCAACTAACTTTGCCAAATAATTTATTTTCGAGGTAGGCTAGTAAAATGATTAATGTTAACAACATGTAGCTGTCGTGTCAAAGTACAGCTGTTTGTGCCTACTACGTAATTATGAGTTTAACATGCATGTAATAGGGAAATGTGCACCTGGGTTTGGTCACGTTGTGCAATATGTGATTGTGCTATAGGTAACAGATGCTCAGTATCAGATGGCGGATGTGAGACATGAATGATTTCTTTAAAGACGTTTTAGATGGAACTTACTTTCATAATTTAGTTTAATAATTTTGTAAATGTTTAGCCATCTTATAAACTTGAGGCATGGCTCCCATGAATACATATTTCCGCAACTTAATCAAATTAATATAAATATGCTCGTTTAATCATTGAGAGCTCATTTGCACCTGAGGTAAAGGTTGGAGCCTAATAACCTTCAGTAAAAGTTCCCCTAATCTTAGATTTTCAGTGTATAGGCTTAGCCGCTATAGTTCTGCCTTTTGTTGCCTTAGCTTCTTAAATATGCTCTGAATAAATAGAGCTACACTGCAAAGACTAAACCAACACTATGATAATTGCAGTGGCCTGCAGCTGGAATTTTAAAGTGGCTTCTCATTAGCCCACTCAATAGTGATACAGACTTGAAAAAATCACGTATCCTGGCTGCTGTCCAATTCGTTGTAAATGTTGTTGTAAATTTCTCTAGCTCTGGGCCTATCTGGGGTGCCTATTAAATTTATTCAAACACTAAAACACAATGCTGCTATTCATTATGAATCTTCAAAAATATCCAGTCGAGCCAAACTGAAAATTTTAAGACTTTTTGTGACTAAATTAGCTTACTTGTCCATTACGGTAGGAAATTTACAGTTTGTCTTTCAACAGTGTGGACATACATGTACATGTATACTGTATCCGTGTTTAGCTGGTTTAGACGATAACATTTGTTTATTTACTAAACATGTTCTCGTGCTATCTCAATTTGATTTCATGTACAGGCACATGTATGTCTAAATGCCATGTCATCGATATGGCATAGGGGCCTACAGTAGATAAAGGACCCAATGTTGCGAAAATAAGCATTTAAGTGTACCAGTTATTTTAGAGTTGGCCTAGAAGTTATGAGGTGCAATAGCATATTAACAATAGGTTTAAACTGGAAAAGATCAAAGACCAAAGTGTATAAATAGCAACCATAGTACGTCTTATAATCAGAATTGCAGTCATTTGGATTATGTTGCTTTTGAGGCTTGGCTAAACCTGTCCAGTATTAAGCCTACGCCTTATAGCCTACATGTAGGCTACATGTACTGTACACTGTTCTTACTTGTCTGTCTAGTCATCAAAAGTCTTCATTCATCGTTTCTAATTGCGTGTAACAGAATTTAGCTTTTCCAAATTAAATACAATCATTGGGTCTATCTGGACGCATAGCCTACGTTTGCCATTTTGCAACAATTTTAACCCAGTTTGAAATTGAAACTACAGGTGAGAAATGTCCTTGCAGAAGACTACGACGTTGGCAGCGTAGCACTATTCAGTTATCATAGTAAATAAAAAATCCTGTACTTAAAAATGGCTTGTTGACACTTCTAAAATTTTATATTAGGCCTATTCTGATTCTGTGGGTCAATGTAAAACGATCAAATATGATTAAGCCTATACTCTGCTTATTTTTAATATTTTATATTACTCTTGATGTTTATTTTGGTTACCATACATGTATTACCTACCACATGTAGGTTCGATAAGATCTGCCATCTGTTCTATAAAACGTTAATCCTAAAATAATTACAGATTAGTCATATAACGAATCAAGGTAAGAAGTGAGTTACTGTATTTCACATGATTTGTCACCCCCATTTGTAATGTCGCACGTTGTCGTTTAAAATTCGGCCAAGCTGAACTTATATTTGGCGACTTGGCAGTGACATTTGCTGGGAGCCATATTATAATGAAGTCTCCTTTATGCACATGTAGATTTATTGGTTGGTTGTTGGAGAATATTTTACGACCATTTGTGTTGAATTTTTTTTTTGAAATTGCAAACGTTGAACACGTTTGCAAATCTAGAGGATTTCGTAGATAGACGAAATTGGCGAAACTTGAGTTCTTACGCTATATTTTTCCTTCCTGAGACTTTCTTCCAACTGTTGGCAAAGTCGCAATAATATGAACTGGGTCTTCCAGGGCAGGACACGGGAAGTTAAACATGTCTCGTGCCAAGAATTTCTGGGTAGGCCTAGGTTAGTGCCATTGCAAAATGGTATTTTTCCTGGCATGGTTAGGACTTGTTTACTTGCCGAATGCAACTCTTGGCAATGACAGCAAGTCCATATGGTAATGTACATCATTAGACCGTGTTGGGCATTACTTTGATGTAACTACCGGAACTTACTTGTTAAGCTTGCACTAATTAACTACTGTATATTTGCTTTTTTTGGATGGGCAAATTCTTCGCATTACGCCAAATATCTCACCATGATAAATACTAGTCTGCTTAAAACCCTTTCCCATTTATGGTAAAACGGTTTCTGTGCCACTTGGTAAGCGCATTGCCATAATCATAAGCATGGAGTCTTTTTAAATTAACGCTGTTAGGTTGAGCTGTTCTCTCACTCATTGCCAGGTAGCTTTTAGTTTGACAACATTATGAACATGTAACCCACTTTTCATAAAAGCCTATTAAGGCTACTGTTGGTATGAGACATTACCACCCATTCCAGGCCGACGTTTCCAATTATTCGCAATCTCATATTTTAATTTAATACGAGCTTGAAAGGGTTAATGTTGAGCTAGTTAAACGGAGGGCTGTTAGAAAATACTGAACATCAACTTTTCTTAGGAATTCATTGTGTATTCACGTTACAGTGTCTAAAACTATGCGTCAATTGGCAGTGTGAGCTAGTCCTTGAAATCTTGTCAGCGGTTCATACATGTACATGTATGAATAAAATATTACATACTGTATGCACTAAATGCTATCTATTTAAAAACGCGCCATATACGTTTACATGTAACCTACAGTGAACATTTATGAGCAGCATTTCAAGGTGAACTTCAAACTTCACAGTGGCAAATACGAAGTATTACTTTTTATTTATAGTAAATACGCTAACACGCTTGAGCTATGCTGATGCTTATTGCTAGGCACCTTCAATTTCTTTAACTGGGACGTGTTAGATTTTTATTTGCACTAAACCACGTTACACATGCATTTCACTCTCAATGAATTCAGCATACTTTGGAACTGACGCATTTATAATTTGAATAGCTACTGTACTTCATAAGTTTTAATCGTGGGCCATGTTCAAGATGTCAAGATAAATTACATGTATGCGAATTAATTCTGCTTACACACTTGGCAGTATTAATGATGTGAAATTAGCATTATGTTTTGATAACTGGATACGTTTCATAGTTTACTCATCAGAAGCGTATGCACTTTGAGAGATTGGCAACAAGTGGCAGGCTTTCACGATGCACTACTCTATCCTTGATCGTAGATTTGTAGGTTATATTCAAGTTCATTGAACGATTGGTTGAAACCCTGTTGCTCGAAACGTTATTCTCAGTCTCGTACTTTCGGCGAAATCTTGAAATTGTATGCCAAATGGGCAATAATACATGTACTGTACATGTACATGTATACTTGTAGGGCTACTGCATCTCATTGGGGATCAGAGTGCACCTTCCCCCCTCTCACAGGCACTGCCCAACACCATGTAAGAAATTCGATATCACCACATGATATCCATTTTTTCTGAATGAGGGAAAATTTAAAACTTTTAGTGCACAATTGAAATGCAGATTTTTTTGCGGTTCCCACATTGTTCGCAATTGAAAATCATGTAGCCTATTCCGTCTACATGTATACCTACAGGTACATGTAACATGTACTAGTACGTCCAAAGTTCGATGCTTTCGCAACAGATATTCAAGAAATTCGCAACAAATATTAATTAAGCTTACAACAATTAAAAATTAGTTCTTTAGTTGCCTAAGCGAGATCTAAAGCAAAATTGGCAATATAGGGTACTGAGGTGCACCCATATTAAACGTGTTTTTGTGATACATTTTAAATTTTACTGAACCTTCCCTGTGCAGAAGAACCATCATAGTCGTAGCCTGTGTAGCCTACAGTATTGTGTGGGTGATACTTTGTTTTCTACTGTGCCTATGTGGGTTTCCTTGGGAGCCCACACATTGTATGATAGCTGTTATGCACAGGATAACCTTGATCTTTGTCTTAGTTTATTTTTAATATTGACTCTTTGGCATTCGAAATTGCAGCCATAATCTGTAAGTTGTAAGGTTACCTAATATTTCTGACAAATGTAAGTGAATGGCGTTAACAGGAATGGAAATTGAATAGATCTCTCTAGTTAGTTTTCTGGCGTGTGTAGGCCTACCTACCAATAGTTAATTTTTTTCCATGACAAGACCTACAATAAGCAAGATTCAGCACATCTTCATATTTTTCTTAAGGAAAATATATTTGTCTCGGACCATATCAGTTTTGCTCTTTGCACATATCAAGTGACTAACTCGTAAATCCTATCAGATCCATTCCCATCAACTAACACTCAACATTTGCAGTAGGCTAATAAATACGTTATGCAATGACATGATTTGATAAGGACATTTTTCTAATAAAATAGAATTCCAAAAAACTAAACCTATTGTTTTTCATTGCAGGTTACATCAGGAGATAGAGGATTTTTATAATTATATGCGTCCAATTCCCGAAGAAGATATCATGCGCAACGATGTAGTTAACAGGATAAAGAAGGTCATCAAGGACTTGTGGCCACATGCTAAAGTAATAAATCGCAAAATCTATTTGGACGCGCGCAGTATAAAAATGTGTTTCACTACATGTTCAGCATTTGCAACAGTCGCATTTTTATCAGAGGTCTGGAGTGACTTATCTTCTCTGTTTTTCACAGAGAAAATAGCATCTTGTACAAATTGTCACCCTTTGGCTTCCCCCTCACTGTCGTTGTTTCCTTACCCAATTCATATGCTATGCAGAAGTCAACTGTGTTTACAGCCTGGTTAAGTTAACCTTGATGCCAATTTTGTCATAAGTGGTATTGGGCGTTTATGGGCAGATGTTTACCGTGTGTCGAGTGTAAGCTTTGCCAAACTCAACCATTCTCCCATTAGCTCAAGCAAAAATACAAAATGCCAACTTGTTAACTGCTAATTGGCTAGTCTTTTTCGTGATGTAATACCTAGGACATGCCAAAATTTAACGCGTTCATGACATTAACACGTTAATAATATAGCGGACAAGCTGCATTCGCGTTAAAAAAGTTTATGCGGGGTTTTACATGTTAAATATTAACGCGATGAAACATACAGCCCATATTAACGCGTTTACACTTAACGCGTTAATTTTAGGCTCAAACTCACCATTTTTGGGTTAATTTCATTAAATTATTATAGGTGGGAACGATTTTAGCACCAAGATTGTTTTACGAATGCTTGGCATGATTTATTAATTGCTGCGCCGTTTTTTCATGATGGTTGTTCATTATAGTATGCGTTGTTTGACACCTTGTGCTAATTTTTCTGCCATTGTGTTTTAAAAAAGTGCCCATTCACGTGCCATTTCATTTGAAACAATTTGGAAAGCGGTTTTATGGGAAGTAATGTAAGCGAGGCCATTAGTGTTTATATAGGTTTACACACGAATGGGACACTGTAAGTTCTGTAACTACCTTTTATTCACACGGGCATTAATTTTAGGGACAGCCTAACACTCAAACTGTGAATCAAACCGCTTAGCATATCTGGATTGTTAATATACTTTCTCACTCACGATCAAACTTCCTACTAAAATTGTGGGATAAACTTTGCCTCTGCTGTGCGAGGACGTTCTGCCGCTGTCTCAATTGGCTAACTATGTGGGATTCTGGCACCAGCTTTTCACCCGGCACTGAATAACTATTTTAAGTGCGATTTCAAACTGAAATAGCCTATTATTTCATTAAAAGCTGTTTGTTTCATGAGTGGCAGCTCCGCTTTGTTAACATACTTTTGTCCTATTCAAAAGTGCTTCAAAACGTGCTTTTGGCAGGTTATTGTATAAATGTTCTATGATTTGCTTTTGCGTTTTGAAAAATGCAAATTGGGATACTGGAAAACAATTAAACTAGCTGTGAATAATTGCAGTATTTTAAAATAGTATAAGCTATATTTTGCATATTTGAATAGCTATTTCAGTGGGCTTAGCTGCAGTAGTTAGGCCAAATGCTGCATTTTGCAAATAAAATCAGTGCCCCATTTCTGACAGGCTATTGTTATGCACGCTGTTAACAGTGTTTCACTTCAGATTTTTTTATTCGATAACTTTCACTCTTCTAGGAATTTGCAGTCATTTGGTTGGAATTCTGGTTTTGTCAGATTGCTAATAGAAACCAACGTACGAGCACTCATATTCTGATAGTGAACTTCTACGAATGTATTCAATTTTCGTCATCGGTCATTATAAAAAAAATGGGGCAATTTTAATAATTATAATCAAACTACTTGTCTTTCACCATCTTCTCTCCCAAATATATTAAAAATATAGTATGTGCTTCCGCACTTGGAATAACAATGTTTAGCTTTACAGGTCTATATTTGACTTGTTTGACTCATCCTTGTTACTTACACGGCGTTATATTTAGCATTTCTTTTTGCTTAAAGGTTTCGTTGCATAACTCCCTTCGTGCTAAAGACCCCACTATGGTCATTCAGCTTCCCTGTTTCTCTCAAAAGGGAGAAATGCTTCTGGTTTTCTGCGGGGTTTGTACACGTGTTGGTTACCTTGAAGGTTTTTGATGGTTTCAAAAGTTGTTCCTAGTCATATAATGAGACGTAGGCTACTTTTGTGCACTCTGGGATAACTAGAGCGAGTTATGCAAGTTTCAGTACAAAAGTTACCATCTTATCATTTGGTGCTACTTTCAAAACTGTAACCATTGCATGTGTAAACCTTTGTGATAGAAAGATTACATTCCTTTATCTTTTTGAGGAAAGATATTGTCACTTATGTGTAACCAGCAGACATCTGCTATAGGCATCAAGAAGTTATTGTTTTCAGGGTATGTAATCACTTTTCAGCATAGCTTTTGTGTTGAAATCGTGATAGTATGAGCATATTAATTATCATTAAAAATAATTGGAACAGCCTCGGCGCTATTGAGCACTGGATTAAAATGGCACTTTCCGTTATTATACATGAATTTATTCGGTGTGGTCAGCACATTTACCGAGATAGCGCTTTAGGTCACCTTTAGTTGTTAAATTACATATTCTTTATTTGGTCTGCTTTTAGTAAAGTATAAAAGGTATAAAACTGGATTTTTTTTAGGCTTACGGTATGTGAAATGCAATGTCTCAGTTGTGCTTCATCAGGTCTATGTGCACATTGTCTCACCGAGAGCTTTTTTATGAACTTTAGGAATAGTTTCTTAATTTGGAAGGCAATCTTAGGCTGGCTGGTGCAGGTACGACCATAAGTTTTTAGTTTCTTTTCAAGGGGCCAGCTAGTCCTATTATTCAACGTGTACAGCACTTTCTAAACTTGGTTGCACGAACATCGCAAAGCATTTACGTTTTACCCAGAGTTTCTCACAAGTGTTTTTGTAGAAAGGAAGCAGATTGTGTTATCGAAACAGGATATCTTTTCCGGGAGTTACTGGTTAATTTGCAGACCATGTATTATAGCTGCTGCAGTCGCCAGCAATAGCCTTGGTCATACTTATTTTCTTCAGCCTGTTTACCTTGGTGTCTGTTAGTCTGGAAAGTTTTTAATATTTTCTTATGCCAATAATCACTGTATACATGCTTTGCGATATTAAAGTCGTTTCGTTAGGAAGGGATTAATTTTAGAATCTATTTTCTTTATAGGTGCAAATATTTGGCAGTTTCTGTACCGACTTATACTTGTCGACCAGGTTTGTTTTTTTATTTACTAATTCTCCTGTTTGGCAGGCAAATACAGCTGTTCTGACGATTTTAAAACTTTGTATTTCAGTGATATCGACTTAGTAGTTATGGGCCAGTGGGATACATTGCCACTGAGAACTTTGGAAAGTGAATTATTAAAACACAACATTGCAATTGAAGACTCAATCAAAGTCTTGGACAAAGCTTCTGTAAGCTTAGTTTTGTTATAAGCAATAAAGCATTGCATGTGGTAAACGTTAAAGTTAATAATTTCTTTTTTTACTTTTGAAGGTACCTATTGTTAAGTTGACAGATGCAAAAACACAGGTCAAAGTTGATATCAGTTTTAACATGAACAATGGACTGAGAAGTGCCGAGTTAATAAAGGTAAATTTGTTGTGGATTCTTTTTGAACTGGAAAGCGGTTATAATTAGCCAAATTTCTTGCACCAGTGGCTATAGTGAACATGTCAAAATCTATTTAGAAAAACAGTTGTCATAGCTGATAACCATTTTCGGGTTTTAACAGTAATGTAGATAGTGCATCCATCATCTTATCTCTGAAGTGGAATTGTGATTATGTTCTATGAGTGACAGATTTAGATTAGCTTACACAATTTCTGATTCGCAAGATATGTAGCTATGTTCATAATTGACATGGTGTACTTTCCTGCTGTTGCAAAGTAAAGAGTAGATACAAGGAATAACATAGAAAGTGGAAAGAATGTAGACATGCAGATTTATGTTAATATTTTTATTTCGCTATAAACCCTTCTTTATCTGTCAAGCCATTTAGATATGTGTATTGCAATTGTTATTTGCAGCCCACACAATTTACAACAGTGTCCATTTATAATGTAACATAATATTGCTTCTGTATTCTCTGAACTACCCGAACATTAGAAATTGTAAAATATACATTGTCCTCATAAAATGGTTTTAGATCAAATTGTGCTATACACATATTAGATTACCTGGGCACTGTGTGATCAATGAAATGCCAAAGTGATGTAATTTCAGGACAATATGTGTATGGGCACAAGTCCTATTGATTTACCCTGTAATGCTTGTTGTAATTACATACAAGTGTTTTACTCTGTTTTTAGAAATTTAAAAAGGATTTTCCTCACATGGAGAAGCTAGTCTTGGTTTTAAAACAATTCCTTCTGCAAAGAGATCTCAATGAAGTTTTTACAGGAGGCATTAGTTCGTACTGCCTTATTCTGTTAACAGTCAGTTTTTTACAGGTACGTTTATTTGAAATATTTTTCACTTTGCTACATTACAAATGTAGTAAAAAAAATTATTTTTTCAGTTACATAGCCGACCTGATGTGAGCCACCCTCAAGCTAACTTAGGCGTTCTACTCATAGAATTCTTTGAGCTATATGGTCGCCATTTTAACTACTTCAGTACAGGAATCCGAATTAAGAATGGCGGATCTTATGTTGCCAAAGATGTTGCGCAGAAAGAAATGGCGGATGGTTATAGGCCTTCGCTGCTATACATCGAGGACCCTTTGAATCCAGGTAATAAAACCCCCGAAAAACTCGCAAATGAAATTGTGGCAAAATATGTCAAAATTTTCATTTTATTTACAGAAAATGACATTGGGCGGAGTTCCTACGGTGCCTTGAAAGTTAAAGATGCCTTTGATTATGCTTACAAGGAACTAAGTAAAGCTGTCAGTATGCATAGTCATCTGTTTATCGATGCAAGGAAAAGGTACTAAATAAACAAGTACTAAAATACATTTTCTTGTGCTATATGTTGATATTATTCATCTAACCAATGGTTTTATATTAACAGCATTTTAGGTCGCATAGTTAGGGTTACGAAGGAGGTTGTCACATATCGGGAATGGATAAAAGAAAATTATCCTGTCACTTCTGATTTTTCCAAGCCCAACATTAACATACCTAAGACTTATGCCAGTGTCCTCAACAATGTACCTTTGTCGACCACTAACTTTGAAGCAGGGTAAGGTCCAACGGTTTCAGATTATATAACTGTCATTGGGCAGAATGTTCTATATTACAACTTTAAGGTTCACGGTTTTTTTGTTGTTTTTTAGTAAAAGTCACATTACTGAAGAAAATAATGATGACTCGCTTGCCAATTCTCCAATTCCTTCTAGTGAAGATCATTCGACTTCATCGGCCCCTTCTAGTTCGTCTTCCGCAATGAGCGATTTTGTGAGTTGCAAAGGCGCTGTTCGGTTGAGGTAAATTTTTCATGGTGAAACTTTAGACACGTCGTAATTTTTGCAGGATTCGGATGGAAATCAAGATTGTTCGGATAACATAGATTCTAAAGCAAGTGAATTGCACGAATGTGGAGCATCGATGGCGAATCGCAACAGCTGTGATGATTCGGCAGCTCCTGGCCATGTCCATAATAGAAATAGGCCGTCCAACAAAGTTCAAAGGTGTAGTCAGTCGGTACAAGAATCGGACATCTCTATATCCACCAATCAAACGACAAGGATGGTGCAAAAACATTCTTCCAGTACTTACAGGAAAAGGAAACCCAATCGAAAAGAAATGGTGAAAAATAATACAAATCGGTAGCTTCGGACGATTTCAGGCATGCAAGGAAATGTGTGAGTACATGTTTGTTTGAGCGTAATATCGGTAGTATATTATTTTCCATGTTTGTGTTGATTCTGTGTTGTGATTATTGCACATGTGTATGTATATATTGGACGCGCGTTGAGCTAAAGATCTGCATTCTAATGTTTGCTGATATAGGGAGAAACGCTTCCTTACTAAAGAGAATACTATAGCTCATATATTATACATATATACCAATTGGCATTTCTTATTACTACTACCGGGTGGGGTCATTTTCTTGCAAGATGATTGCCATTGGAATTTGCTTGGTATCAGTTTATGCATATCATATATGCGGATTTTGCGGATTTCAAAAGCATTAATTTTGTACAGAAAGCATCCCCAACTAGTGGGAAAAAATACACACACCGACTATGAAAAATTACTTAGAACCTGCCATCCAACTCCAGTCCTGCGATGGTAGTGTAGTGGTAGTCTGTTTACCACAGTTGAATGTGTTCTTCAGATAAATGAAATGCTGGGATTTGACTGTCAACTTCAGTTGAAGAGTTTTATTGTTACATTTCTAACTTTCCGAGAGCCAATAGTCAAGGTAAACCCCATTGCAAATTGTTCAAAATTGTCCTTCTGATCATGTTTTTAGTTACTCAACAACTCTGCCTACTCGTCTATCTGTTTTTACCGCTCATTGCACGTTACAATGACTTGTACAAACTCCTCTTAAGCAGCAGCTTGCTGGTCTTCTGATGTTGGATGACACAGCGATTATTTGGGGGGATATTTTACCACGATTTAAAAAACCAAAAATACCAGGCCAAAGGATTATTTGAAATGTGTGCATATTTTTGATATATATAAACCTCTGTGCTCCTTATCCTTACTATGGACCAATGGTATAACTGTAATTTCAAGAAATAGTATGCCAATACTGTTGCTTTTTTTGCAGCAGCATTTACCAAAAAAAAAAAAGAAAAAAAAAAGAAAACGAAAAAAAAAATACCCTTTCATTTTTCTTTTTAAAATTAATGCTAAATTCAAGTTTTTCTTGGCTATAACTGCCAACAAAATGAACAAAATGGCAGTTCTTCCAGAATTGATTTCTGCTGGTTAATATTTTGCTCGCCGATTTAGATTGTTGAATATGCCACTAATATTTGAATTGGGTATAGTTTTTTATTTGATTGAATAAATGTACATTTAATTTATGTGTCAGCTATATTTCTTCTTCAAGATACCCGCCCATCTTGCATGCCAAGGAACCAACAAAATGGCAATATGAAGTAAATTAGGGCAATTTGCAAGGTCATGTTTCAATTCTTCGAAATTTATCAAAATGCTTACTTTTGTTTTTTAATTTGACCAGAGACAATTACACTTCGTTTACATGCACACTTTAAGGCTGAAAGTTCCTCTGTCGGATTTACGTAATCCACCCCGAGATTCCTTTATCCAGAAGACAAAAGGCCTCCGTGTAGAGTAGTGTAAGTAGATGTAAATTGAGGAACTTTAAACACGGTAATATCTGTGATTTCTCATAATCATTTATTAAAATAATTTTGATTTAGATTTAGATTGTTCAGCTCAAACTATTTACAAATACCGTTCACTGAACATTAACAATTTTAAGGTTTGAACTCATTAAAAATCTCGCTTAAATCTTTCTTGTTGACTTTTCCAATGGGACTGCGTGGAATATTCTCGATGAATTTGATAACAGATGGAATGCTATAAGGCGGCAGCTGTGTTTTGCACCATTCCCGAAGCATCTCCGATGTCAAAGTACATTCAGGTTTGCACATTACAACAGCAGCGACTTTCTGTCCCCAGGTAATGTCAGGTAATCCAACCACCGCACACTCGGCAATGCTGTCATGAGCTAACAGGTGACGTTCCACATCCAGCGCGCTTATCTTAAATCCTCCACTTTTAATAATATCCACAGATTGACGCCCTAAAATTTTGTAGCTGCCTTCCACAAACTGCACTATGTCACCTGAAAAGGAAGCCGCTTTTAATGCATGAAAATGGGGAATGCAAAATAAGTTATTTTCAGTGAAACTGTTGTACACTAACCAGTTTTAAACCATCCATCAGATGTAAACGCTGCTTTGGTCTCTTCAGGTCTCTTCCAATACTCTCTAAACACATTTGGCCCTTGGACAAGCAGTTCACCACTTTCTTTTTCCATTTCTTTGTATATCGTTGTGCGGTGTTCATCACCCACTGCAATAACATCATAACCACGCGGTGCATATATGTTTGTTTTGGCTATGCAGACTTTGACTTTTGGCAGTGGACTTCCGACAAACCCTAAAAACAGACATGAAGGATTATGTTGCGTTATCATCTGCTGCTTTACACAATTAAGAGAATTTTGCAAGAAATACCTGGTTTCCTTAGACCGTTCAACGGATTTGATAACGCCATTCCTATTTCGGTCATCCCAAATCTTTCTAGAAGTTTGTGTCCGGTCACTTCTTCCCATTTTTCAAACACTGGCTGTGGCAGAGCTGATGAACCACTTACCATTAGCCTAAATTGTAGCACAACAATTGTTCAAAAATTTAGTATAGTTCCCACAGACGTTTCTTAATTTTACATTTATAATCATTGACTACACGAAACGAGAATTTCAGAAGCAATTTTTCACCTTATTTTTTCTCGGCACATGGCTCTTATGAATTCCTTGACAGTAGGCTTCTCGCGAAACTGGTTTTCGTAGACTTCGAGTAGCTTCACGTACATCGTTGGAACTGCCATGAACGTATTGATTCTGTTGACATCTGCATCGACACTAGTGAACAGTTCCCAAGTCTAAATTGCAAAGATTTGATACAGCACTTGCAGAAAACAGAACCACTAAACAGAACTAGAAACAAACCTTGAAGGCATCGAATTTGGGCATCATGTGAACAGTTCCACCCACTGACAAAGGAACCAGCAAAGCATTCATAACACCGTGCACGTGATGCAAAGGCAAACTGTGTAAATTGGTGTCCAAGCTACTCATTTGCCAGGCTTGCACCAAAGCGTCAACCTGTGCATTTATGTTGCCGTGAGTCAGCACCACACCCTTGGGGGGACCGGTTGTACCACTCGTGTAGATGATAATTGCTGGTATGTGCCGGGAAATTTTCTTTATTTGTCCGGATTCCTGAGTTGATTCGTTGCTTTCTTGCTGATCCTCTTCACGTTCTGTGCCATTCTGGTCTAAGAAGTCGTTTTTCTCCAGCAGATGATAGGGAACCCCTAACTGAGAGCATAGAGCGCTCAAGGAATCGGTGTAGTCATCCGTTGATATCACTAAGGAACTGCAGCCGTCCCTGATGTAATACTCCAGCTGGGAAACTGGAAGAGACTTGCACAAGGGAATAGCAGCAGCTCCATTTATCCAGCAGGCCAGCAACGTTACAACATAGGACGAGTCATTGGGACATAGAAAAGCTACGTGCTTGGAGGTATGCTGTGTGCTGCTTTCCCATTTGCAAAGCTTGGCAATTTTTTCGGCCAATTTGAAACTTCGCCTTTGAATACTCTCGAAGGAATGGGCTCCATGCACGTCAATGATTGCAGTTTTGTCCTTGGATTTCAGTGTGCTGTGCCACGAAAATGCAGCAGGGATGACTTTGCCTGTAGAGGCCCTACGGATCCGGATCAGACTCCGGAAAGCGAAAAGCCGGGGTAAAAGATACGAGTGTTGGTTGCACACTGTCCACATTTTTGTAGCTGACAAGAACTGCAAAATACATGTACATGTACATAAGAACACGATTTTTGCATGAGTGTTTTCATCTTCATAACAACTTTGAAAGAAGAAAAGACTGCGATAAAGTGATAATTAAACGCCACGAGCCATCATGACACTTTTTCACAAAGCACTGAGAATTGAACATGCAAACAATCTAAAAAATGAACGAATTTAAAATTTATATAAAAAACTTACATTTACGATCGCAACAACATGTGACCACCGGCGTTGCAGACGAAATACACGAATGTGCAGACGATTTTGGATTTTAAATGTAAGTGCTAGGTTTTCACAGCTACCTTTAACTTTTATATTTTCTGTTGGGATTATTTATTTAGGTTTTAAAGGCGGTGCTAAATGTCGTTTTAGGGGTTTTATTTTCATTTAAATGCAGTGATTGAATCATGAGATGCATTGTGCATGCATATAATCGGTATATAAATATCAGCTGCCAAGTCATGACCTTGCAGTTTAGACCTTTAATTGTACTTCTAATTAATATTGAAGATCATGCCACGTCAGAGTAAAGATGTGCAGGGGCAAGCCCATCGACCACCAATTGACCATTACCGGAAACAAATAGGTAGCATGACAGTCAAATTTCCAATAAAAATTTGTAGATCTTGCTTCGTTTCACTAACTGCTTGTATTTCGTAGGTAAACAAGATACCAAGAAAAGCAAAGCAGATCTCAAAGAAACTAAGAAGAAATCCCAAGCAAAGCAATGCCTTCTTGCCACATATAAGGTAAGCTATCAATGATGATGCATCGGGTGATTGTTATTGAAAACTATTTCTTGTTTTCAGGACACCGGATTAATGATTGGAGCATTGGCTGCAGTTGTTTTCACAATATATGCCTTGTTGTATTTCCTATTGAATTAGGAATACCTGTTTGCAATAACCCATTCTAATGGTTTTTGTTTGTGGTCAATAGAAGAAAATGAACAAATATCAATCATTCCAAATTATCTTCCTCTGTGCCAATTTATGGGCATTCCACAAATGAACATTCTTGCTTTACAATAACTGTGTCAATTTTTATTATTTTGTACAGTTGTTTAAATTGTCCACTTATAAATAATAATTATAATAAAAAGTAAAAGCCCGGAATGGCTTTTTAATAAAACATACATTTATGTCATAAAGTTAACAAACTACATGAAAATGTTATATTTTCTTTGGAATATTATCAATAATCGGTTTTGGTCTAGTTTTAAATATTAACTTCTTTTTAACAACCGCTTGCAATAGGTATTCTGTTGGATTTTTACTGGGTTCGTTAATAGTCTGATGATCACCAGGTTGTGACTTCTTCATCATTGCAAGTGGTTTGTCAAGACTAACACATTTACCGTACAAAATGTGATGGTCTATTATTAGCACTGGCGTATCCTATAACAAGACAATAAAAGGTAAGCCTCTCTTACAGTTATTTCAACAAGTGCTCATCTGGCTGCATGTACTCACATCTTTAGTGAAATGTAAGTCTCCTACAAAATTGTCAGCAAGGCCTAAATTCTGCTTGGATTCTAACTCCCCCTGAAGTTCAATTATAGCATATTCTTGTAAAACACCATTGCTCTGTGATCTAAAAAAAAGCCATATTATTTACATGTACATGTATGTGCAATCTCAAGTAATTTATTACGGGCTGTTGTATTTGCGATGGGAAGCTGAAGTATAAACTTTCATTTAGGACAACTGATAGGTTCGCAGAACTAGTAATCAGGTACTAAAACCAATAATCGTTATGATTATGTGAATTAGTTGAGGCCTTATTAAAAATCAACTTACAATTTGACGTAAATCTGCACCATTTTGGAGACAAAATAAATCTTTTGGCGCGAAAACATAGATGGCGCCACTGCAATGGAAAAATTTGCCCCGAAATCACGATCAGAGTGGCATACTTCCTTATACGAAAAGGCGACACTCTTCTAGCGACCCTACGCTTAGAAGGAAAAGCGTTATAGTTTACAATGCTGATAAAATCCTAATTACTGAGCTTTCAGG